>JABFPN010000837.1:0-37341 GCA_022817305.1 Leptoteleia sp. ZL-2020
ATAGAACTGTATGCATTACATATACTTAGTTTTTCCATAAATTATTACAGTTACACCTACAGAGTACATATAGGTTCAATACCCCAGAATTTATTGATAAATATACTATTTCATTTTTCTCAGTGTAACTGAGTATCAGAAAATCTTTCGAGACTTTTCGCACGCGATTTTTCGTTCTAATTTCAGTTTTCTGAGGAAAATTGTTCACGATACACTACGAATATGGCACTCACGCCACAATGCTTATTGAACTTTATTGAAATTTTACTGACTTTCCATTGCTCCACGCGGTCGATATAAATTAGGCCGCGCCTTGATCGGTTTAGTCGGGTCTATATTTTTCCATGTAAAATCGCATTTCTGCGTGGTAGCACACTGAATTGGTCCTCTACCAAGCCACTGTCTCGAGCAAGGTATTATCGGTTCTTCTGGTTTCACACACCAATTTCCCAAATAACTCAGCTATTTTTGCAAAGGCAACATTTTTTTCCAAATATAATCACGTTTATCAATTAGCAAAATACACTTTTTTTAAATAAATGATTTAATCCGCGAGTATAATGTAACGTGGATTATTTAATCTTAATAGCAACAAATACTTTTTGTATATTATAAAAACAATTTAAATATACCACAGTTTCAATATTTCTGGTATCATTCTGAACAAATAAACTTTATTCTAGATTTATACCATGAAGAAATTGTACATTAGGATATTTTTTTCAACTATTTTTAAGATTCTTTTATAATTGGAAAAAATTTGTTAGTATTTATGTTTAAAAATATGCCTTACTTTATGAGTGGTATCGTCGGAAAAAGGACATTGGCTGACTCTCAAAGAATGTTGCGGCTTAAAAGGTTGCACCGAAGAAATGGGGCCCTCCCAAAATGACAATTTATACGTGGTGTCAGAATCAAGAGCAACTGCTGGTTTCGCATATTTCTAAAACGTAATTTGCAAACATATTCAATATACATTAAAATCTCATTATTTTATATTCAATTTTGAAGGAATAAAAATTAAAACTTACTCGAACTGGTGCGAAAGACTTTGGAACTTCGGGTTGAACATATTTCTGAAATATAATTGAAAATATTCAGCCTTATTTGAATAAAAATATAAACAAATTATATTAATAAAATGAACTAAAAAATATAAAAACATTATTTAATCATTACACTACGTTCCTGCAGTTTGAACTACTATTTGCCATAATATTATGACGTTAATAATTATATTATATAAAACAACCTTCTGCGTTTACAATAGTGAAAACAATACTTGCTCCTGCCAAGCAATAAAAACTTTGAACGGCGTGATAAAATTACAATGATTGAAACGAATGATCAGCAGAGTTGATTTTATTGAAAAATATATCAACTGTTACGACCTTTCGTGTACTCAGTGTTGAAACGGTAAAAAGTAGCACAAAATGGTATTAGAAAATAAATAGCTTCTATAATATATTATATAATTTGAAGATTTATAACATACGTAACACGTTGGTTGAGGAGAGGAACAACAACCGCAGTTACAGCACTCATCATGACCCAACTGAAAGCCAAGCAAATAACTGATTGCATAAGATCGTGTTTATGCACGGTTCAATGAACGACTAATCTATTAAATTCTGCATTAAAATAATTGTTCCATTTGTCTTTCTTTTGTTGTCAAATGACATCAGGATGTATATTTTTAATTTATGTAATGTGTGAAAATATCAAATAATTTCCTTAATTAGTGTTTTTAATTTGTACTTTTGATTAATTCATTGCGTATGTCAACAACTTACGTTTTTATTTTTCATAAAAATGACGGAAGGCTTTGGTATGGTTTTCACTCTATGGAGAATAACAAGAAAAATATAAGTTTTACTAATATAATTTTAAACAGCAATTTGAACGATAAAACAAAATTATGATCCACGTACGGTTGTGTTTCGCAAATCTCCATGATTTTTATCCCACTTTAAACAATTTTTATAACTAAGAATTTTTTATCAATAGTTTTAAATCAGCAGCGAATTTGACAAAGCAGGTAATTTATGACATTAACCACAGAAACAAATGAACTAATCAATTAATGTAAAAATAGTGCAATTTTATTGTTCGAAATTATTTGTTTAAAAAATAGCAATCGCACAGGCTTAATTATCCTAAAAATGAATTCAAATAATTAGTCTAGTACAAATTTGTACTGCGAATAACAGTTAGCTTAACATCATTTAAAATAATTGTTTAAATTGCGTGTATTGAACATTAATGATTCTGCAATAAATAAAAACTAACATTGCTCTGAAAGAAAACTATGCATAAAAAATATTTTTGCAAAATGATATTTGCGGTGTCCACTGTTTTGATCGATTTGCAGCAAATATTAAGATTAGATAATTATGCAATATTATATAAATTGGCAGTGGTGTACAGAAACTCAATCTTTTATAGATTTTAAGACACTATGCAAAACTGAGTCCAAATCTCTGCGCGATTTCCGGAGTGTGAATAGTAGCTATGGCGAGAAGTAAAGGTAAATCGGCTGCATCCAAATCAAGTGCACTTGTTATGTTATCAATACTGACATCGCCAACATTTGCGACCATCAACATTTGCGCTAGAACTTCACTCCTTAACCACATTTCTCGTAATCTAGTTTCAAGCAACGCTATGCACTGAAAACATAATAAATAATCATTGAATCGTAATATTAAAAAAGTAATTAAAAATATAAAATTCAAAATATCAAAATTATAAATTTTGTACATTTTTATCAATAAATACATATAATTAATAAAAAATTTCTTTAAAATGATATATGATGTGTGAATAAAGAGGTTTACAATAAGAATTTTTGTATATTGAGAGAAATTTACTATTCTCTACTACATTTTATAATATCTTGGAGATATATCGTTATTTATAATATCCCTTATAATATGATATAGTAATATTAATAGAAAGGGGCGTGGTCCTACCTTTTTTTGGTCCAATATAAATGCCAATTATTATAAAATATAGTAACAACCACTAATAATATTCCCCCAAGATATAAACAATTCATGCTGAATGAACAAATTTTAAAGTTATAACAACATAAATATAGATTTAACATAAAACTATTATACGTATAATATATTTTCAATAATCTTATAAAATAATTGAAAATTGTTGAAAGAAATATTTAAGCGTTTGTTTTTAACTGTCCGCCACTTTTTTAATACTAAATTTCATTTCTTTGGGAAATACTAACATGCTTGGGAGATCGATACTTTTTCCAAATATATAAAAAAGCTTCTAACATATTTGATATCAATCTGGACATGCCCACAGGCAAAGGTAAATCGTGCGTATGCAATTTATTGCTCAAAAGTCCGACTTGCCAAGAATCTAAGTCTGCTAAAACGCAGATAACTTCGTCTATGGGTTGATCTAAAATTGGAAATTTGCCGAGAATACAAATTTCTTCTTGAATAGGCCACCACCATTTAAGTTTCTTATCCGACGCTTTTTCTGTTGGTTCGCGCTTTTTCCCTTCAATATTCTTTTCGTTTTTAACCACACCTTGCATGATCATACCCCACATGTAACTACTATCGGAAGTTAAATTCAACGTTTCGCACGTTTCTATTTTAGTACTTAATAAACTTTTCGTGAAACCGACGTAATTGGCTTTAAAATCTGCAGCCTCGGACATTAGTTTGTCTGATCTGAAATGCAATGAAAAAAATTACATCATACAACTGCACCATAGAAAATGAGTATTAATAATCCCAGATAAAAGCTTGTTACAATGTTTGTACAATCACAACCGTATGCAATTGATCCACAAGCACCTAACTTTAAATACTCGTAACACAAATAATAATCAACAACAATAAAGCTAACGATAAATCATAAAGGAAGTTTGAAAGATGTACAAAATTATATTTACTCGGGCATAGGTAATTCAACAATGCAATTTCGTTGCAACAGTTCCTCTAAACTTAATTCCGAATCGGCCTTTAAATTATCATTTTCAATTTGCAATTCATCATTTTCTTCCGATGATAAAATCTCAGCAGAGTTCTCGACTTTTAAATCGCACTCTGACATAACTTTGTTTTTACAACAAATCTTACAAAGCGTAACATTTTCGTCATTCACATTCGGCGACAATAGCAAACGACGAACAGTCTTCGTCGGGCTTGGAGGCAATGACGGAAGTGGGTTCGCGCATTGGCACATGTTGCGTTGTTTAAGCCCGGAGGATACATCTTCATCGCCGAGCGTGAAATAAACCGAGCGCCTCCTTTCACTATTCAAATCCTCGCTCGAGTAGAACGCTTTGTATCTATTATTAACGAAATTACCATAAGAACGTATAGTTCCTTCGTTTTGAAATGCTTCTTCTGTTTTCACAGCCTCGAATTGGCCCAAATTGCCAAGCGAAGAGGTTCGTCTTTGATCGAGTCCGACTGATTCGTCCTAAAGTAAATGAAGCATTAAACACCAATAACGATAAAATAATAAACGTTATCTTCGAAATGTTTTGATCAATGAAAGGTATTTCTAAAATACCCAATTATATGTAAATATGTATTTTGCAATTTAGTATTCAACAATGTCAAATCGTAACGAACATCAATGAAGCTGAATTATAAAAAGTATCATTGAAAAGTAAAATTTGATATTTCACTTAATTTAAATACACGGAGGATTTCTAAGTGAATAAAAATTACGTTAGCGTGAATAGAAAAGATCAGCGAAGTTGACTCATCATCGGTCATCTTTTATATTCGACATAACTGAATACATTTAACTCAATCAAAAATATTTAGAAAGTTATACAAGTGTCATTTCCGCGATAAGATTTAAATTTATTGAAATCGAATTCGAAAAATACCAAACGATTTTCAATGTGTGAAATAGCCGATACCTAACCGCGACGAGGAAATTTGAATTCTCAATTTTATTAATAAATTATTCGGGGTCGTAGTTTACGAGCCAAATTCAGTCGCTTGACTTTTATTTACAAACTTCCTTTCGAATTTTGTGCTTATTTATGTTTGCCTCGATTCAATTTCTCCTTGCACTAGGGTTTCCTAATTTTACGTACTTCGTTTTTCGATGAAAACGCGCTGACAATTATCCGAACGGTACTCGATGAGCAATCACTTTCATCGTTGCACCCATCATTAACCAGCCCATTGGAACAAGCGTTATCTTTATGATGCGTTAAACCCGCCCGTTGAAAGGTAATGTTTCGCGTCAAACCATAAATATTCATCTCTTTTTGAAAAGTTCCCGTTCGATTCAGCTTGGAGACTGTGGTGGCCACTTTGTTTCCCGCACTTTCGTTTTTAAAACTTTCACCGGCGCCCAATGGAGTGTCCAAGGTGTTCGGATTTTGCACTTTGGGCACACTCAGACTGGAGGACTGGTTTTCCTCGAGACCTCGCAACGCGATGATAGATTTTTGAACGTCCTCTTCCAGCATATATCGCTCTTCCGGCTTCTTCTCAACAATACCGCTCCGCAAGAAGTAGGATGCGAAATTCAATACGGAATTAATTATCTTTTTCCTAGCGGGGGTACCAGCTATCACAGTTTGGACCATTCTAATAGGATTTCCTAAAGCACCGTGCAAATCTCCCAGTTGGGCCCATAAAGGGTTATACGGGCACCACTGATCCCAATCGTCTAGCTAAAATAATCAGATTAATAAAATTATTTCACTGATAACTAATGACGAATAAAACCACACGAGAGAAGTAGAACTTCTTCGGGATCTTCGGGCTTTGATACCTGTCAAGATATCTTGAGTTTGTAAATTATATGTATATATGTATGCTTTTTCATTTACTGAACCCGTGCGTATAGCTGTCTATATATAGGTACAAATTGTACACTAAAAGAAAAATAGCTGTTATTGTTGTGTTACATCAGCTAATTCTGCTAAATCAAACAAAGCATCATTTGATGAGTATAATTATAGAAGAAGTTTCTATCGAATATGGTTTTAAAGATGAGCAATTTTTGCTAATAACTTGTAACAATCCTTTTGTTACACAATAAATGGCAGAATTGACTATTTTTCTCCTCTATATACCGCTCTAAATTTTGGTAAAGCTCCGAGTTGTTTCGTTACACCAAAAGCTAGCTACTGTGCGTTTACACTCCCCCCTTAAGAAGTTCTACTTCAGAAAATCAAACAACTATTACGACCCACCAATTTATGATTATTTTCCGTCCTTATCGTACGAATCCATCCCAGATGATGGGTCAATATCGCCGTAATGAAAGTACTTAAAAAACTGTAACACATCAATTAGAACACTGTAATTAAATTGACCAATTTCACTGATGAAATTCTGCAAGCATTTGATAACAATTTCAAAACGCATTTATCGTTTTTATTAATTCAACAAATTTGTTATAATTAGAATCAAATAATTCCCACTGAATTCATTACAAGACTGACCTAATATAATAATGTTCAAGAAAATAAAGACGTACAAGTTAGTGGATTTGGTATCTATCTTGTCGAGGAGGTGGCACATTTGTTCTAAATTATAATACAAAGTTCCGAGCGTTCGTTTTCCCGAGATAATGGAATGCAAGAGAACATCGTGCCATAACAGTGGCTGAGAGTCGCTCTCATTTTTGAATAGATGTAACAGCCACGCGGTGCAACAAGATGTTGCCTTTTGCAATCGCTCGACAAGACCGCCGCTTTTTCTAGAGGGCTCTATGCAACAATATCGCAGCCTGTCCAACATCCCCTCAAGAAGAGCCACGTGTTCCAGTAATTTATTTTCCATTTCTCTATAAATATATAATTTTCATACCATTATCGTACCGACATTATTTATACAAATTATATAAACCTCTTTTTGTGATAAGATCAAGTAAATTATTGAAGTTACTTTTCATATCCAGGTGTAAGACGAATAAGCATTGTCAACCCGAGCCTCGTTTTGTGACGTCGATTGTCATTACCGGGTACACTGTTACCACCGTAATATCCGAAAGTGTCATCAGTCTCGGAAAAACTGAAAGACGTTAAAACAGCCCTGAGCCATCTTCGACGAATACTGGAGATACTACTGCCAATACTTGACGAACTACTTTTGTCAAGGGATTGATTACCTGGAATCAAGATAAAAACGTGAATTTAATATTTCCTCCTTTAATTTCTAAAATATGTTCAATAAAGGCATACTTTTGCTGTCAGAAAGTTTGAAATTATTAAAAACAATTTAGAGATTTTACCTTCTTATTTCTGTAAATACAACGATTAGATTTGTTAACTGAATTAAAGGAATACTACTCACTCCCAGAAGACGGTGATGTATCCATATTCCAACCAAAATCTACATTTGAACTCATTGAGCTTTTTGTATTATTTGAACTTAGACTATTTCCTGAAAAGTACCCTGAGCTTGGACGCGAACCTGTGGAGTAATAAATTGAATTCTTATCTTATTCTTAAAACTTCTCGTTTTAATTTTAAATTAGATTAATTATCACAGTATTAATTAAAAATAATTTCTTCTTACTTTGAGTGACACTTCCGCTACTAGAATTTGATCGTCCTAAAGTTTCATCTGAAAGTTTGTTTCTAAAAATGTTATAATATATATAATATATTTAAAATTTTACTAAGGAAATATTAATTAATATTCCAAGATACAAACCTTTGTTTGCAATTAGTATGTCCAGAATCTGGAAATACTTTAGTGCACATTATACAAGGTGGTGACTGTATCGAATGAATCTAAAATTAATTATCACAATTCAGAATTATTTAACGAAAAAGTTTTTCTTCCCTTTTTCTTTTTTTTATAAAGCAAAGAGTACCTTGAATGATGGTCCTCTATATGTCATAGCAACAGTACCAAATACCATTTCACTCAAAAGTCGTACATCCTCGCAGGTCATCTGACCAAATATCTGCGCAAAATATACAAGCAAATTTACAACAATTCATCTCTTGGCAACCATTGCGTTGTCATTCCTTATTTGCATTACAACGCCTCACCTCACGAGATGTTCCATTTATAGTTTCAATCATATCCGGTTTTTGTTTATTTTCGCTTTGATTCAACGATGGACCAACGCTCACCGCTTCCTTATCTTTGGCCTGACTTTCTTTCGTAGAAATAGAATCGAATATAAGTTTTCTACCCCGTTGCTCACATTCGCGAAATAATAAAATCCGCACGTGACCGGATCCAAAGTGCAACGCGTTACTGTAATTCCAATACATTTATTATCATCAGCAACTATTTTTTTGTTTAACGAAAACAATTCGACTATTACTATTTTTAATTACTTTTATTAATATAAGTAGTCACGTTTAAACAATTATTACAAAAGAACAAAATATATCCAACTGACTTAATGTATAATTAAAAAAAAAGTAATTAGAAAATGAAATAAATCAGACCTTGAGCCATTTCAAACGCGGTTTCTTCATTTTTACATCATTATTTACCTTAATATGTTGCAATAAATTTTACATCAGACAAATTACATACAAAAAATTGGATTGAATTGTGTGCAAAAAGTAATCTCGTTGATCAAAGTATTGATCCGTTATTAGTATGATATTACGTATATGATTAGTGTAACTGTTATCAACTCTGCATTGAGGTACATCTGAATTAAAGGCATTATACTAAATGCATGTTAGATTGCACGTACAATATATGTATCTGCATAGTTATGCACTCGTAAAGATTAACATGCGCGTTTCTCACGCGCCAACCACGATCATTGCCGATGAATAGTAGATATACATTATAAGCCCTGTATCTTACAATATTCTGTTTGATTTGAAGAAAATAAAATTAAACGCCATCAATAAACGATAATAATGTTTCGGTGTATTTTATAAAATTATCTCTTATAATTCAATTGTTTCATAAAAATTCGGATTATTAAAAAGTTGATACATTACAGGACATAATTGTAGTATGATTTTTTCCATTGAAAGAAATTTATTAATAGTTGCTACTATATTTTATAATAACTCCGGGATATGTGTATATTTATAGTATTTCTTGTAATATTATATAGTATTTTAAAAAGTTATTAGAAAAACATGGTGCTATCGAGGAATAGAACTCGTTACCTCACAGTTACTGATCGTCTCTTTTACCACCATTCTACGTCGTCGCCTGAAAAATACTGTTCTTAAGTCACAAATATCCATGACAAATTTAAACCACACTCCTCTATGCGTTCGCACTAGACTTTTATAAAGAACGATGTTTTTCCAGACGGAGAGTGATGGTACAAAACATTGACTGCCAGTACTGCGTCAGTGAGACAAATACATAAATTCTAATAAGCCAGAAAAAGATGCACAGTACTGCCAGTCAATTATTTATCATGACCTAAGGTAACGAGTTCCTTAAACTTATTCCTTGATGATGACATTTTTTCTAATATTTTAAGGAATAATATAAATGCACTCATATCCCCAGGGTATTATAAATTATACATAATAAATCTCTCAATATAGCAATATTATTAATTATAACTTTTCCCCCACAAACAATTTTGAAAATAATATTCGTCGCGCATGTACATCAGAGTTATTATAATATATAGTATTTTTTTTTAATTAAGCGTATTCTTAAGTAATATATTTGAGAATACTTTTATTTTAATTTAAAAGAAAAACCAACTATTTGAAATTACTTAACACGAGAATAGATAGATGTCTTTTCCTAACACATTGTTTGTATATGTATTCTATCTTTGTCAGAATAAAGCTCAGTTGTTTCCAAATTACAACTTAATTAACTTGAAATTAATAAAAAGCACCCAGGCAAGAAATATAACTGAAAATAATACAATTGTTAAGAATTCAATAATAATTTTATTTCAAATAGAGATTCGTGTATAAATTATATTAATTTTTCATTAACAATAGCGATTTCCAGAGGATTACAACACACCAAATAATCAACGCATTTTTCCCTCATTTCTTTTCAGAAGGGGACATACTTTATTAGTTCAAAAATACATACAATTATAAGTCAAGCTTAAAATACAATAAATCAAATAAAAGCTCAAAACCATCGACGACGATTTGCTGGCAATAAAATGTCGCGCTTCGATCAAATTCTCGTCGGTTCTGACGACGAGAAAACAATTCGTGTAATTCGTCACCGCAAGAAAAAGCTCGCAAATGCAATGCAAATAAGTCGAAAAGAAGCGTGCACAAACGATGCCTCTCCGTCACTCTGTATTTCTCACCTATCGGATTCCGGAATTCGATGCGGCTCGCTGCTATTCGCCGCGGGGCATTTTTTGCGCGAGCGTAATTTAGCAAAAAACGACATCACAATCCGATAAGAGCACCCGTACGCAGCATCGCCCACATTTCTTTTCGCGCGACTTTTCGCCTACGAATTTCACAAATTAACCAGGCGTGCATAGTTCCCAAGCGATACTGTAAATAAAGTCACGTGCGGACAAGTCATATTTTGAGTCATATGATTGCACTGCATAAAGAGGAGCGTATCTATAGATCAAAATGTTAAAAGGAGCCAAGATACTTTGCCATCACATGATGACGTTCAAAACGGGCTTGCAGCGGGAGTAAGCGACATCTTGAGATTACGAATTCAAGTTACGAAGCGATGCTGCATTATCGGTTGCAGACCCTTTCGTTATTCTACAAGGAAAGAACGCGCACGATGTACCGTCGCACAGATTTTCTGAGTCACAATTAATATTTTATTTCGGGACTTGTTAGAAAATTTAGAAGTAACAATCTTTGTATTTTTGTGACATATCAAATTTCATTTAAAGCTTCGTTTAAAGAAAAATATACAACAAAATTTATATGTCAAATTAGATTTTAGAACTGTCCCAGTTAAACAAAAATTATCTTCTGTCCTAGGTAGAAATTTAGTTGAATTTAGGTAGAATACTTTCTGTATTTCCTCGTATGTTTAATGTATAAAATTGGATCCCTAAGACTACATTGTCACCTTCTTAAGAACCATTAAACAATATATTTAAAACTAATGCATTTCTTCTGCCTGAATTTATATAGCTGATTTAATCATTTTAATTCAGATGGCAGTATAATTTCAACAGTTCTGAACTTATCCCAGACTAACTGAAGAACTTTGGTCTAAAAATCGAAAAAGATTAATTTCTTTTTTCGCAAATGAAATTCGCAGAAATTATTTCCACGTAAAATAATCATATGGGTTTCTAGAAATTGAAATTTCTACATATAATTTCAAAATGAAATTTCCAATCCACTCAATTTGGTGTGTCAAATATACGTGGAACTTCCTTAAGGAATTTTTTTCTGAAGTTTTAAAATGGCAGCTAGAGAACTAACTGGGAAAAATTCCAGGATTGAATCCCAGAACTACTTAAGAACCTAGCTGGAAACCCAGCTGATTTCCGGTGCCAAATTCCTGCCGAATATCTTAATCACATTCTTTTTTCAACTTTTTTTAACACTAATTCTAAAATCATTCCAATTTCAAGAAAATTTGTCTAGATTTACAATTTTTTTAATGTTTTGGGACAAAAAAAAATCCAAAACATTCACGGGTATCAAATATTTTACTTCCCCCAAACAACAATGTTCCGCTCGAGAAAATCGCCATGATTATAAGCATATCACAATTACATTTACGATCGATTTCTTATTCAGTACTCCGGATTGAAGGTTCTTCGTATTTACGCATTTTATCGTTGAGTATAAATCGGTGAATGTATTCATTATCACTTTCAGCAGTATATTTCGTAGCGACGGTAAAAGCTCGTTTAATATCGTTCTTGCTGGAAACATTTAAGTAAAGTGGAAACTCTATTTTGAAACTTATCGTCAAATCTCCTCGCTCGCGCCAATTTTCCGCTAATGGAAGTCCTTCGCCAGACACGATTTTTCTATAATCTGGGCTATGTTTCAAAGGCACGAAATAAAATACCTCATTTACACCGTGCGATGCAAAAAGTGATTTGGAATCAACCGATAAATATTCTTACTCAATAACCGACGTTATTTTCATCCGAATTACTCTGCCGTCGATGGTATTTACCGCGATATCCGTGCCGAGTAACGATTCGCGCAGGGTGACTTTAACCGTCATAAGAAGATTTGCGCCATCTCTTTGAAATATATCGTGGGGCCTATCTTGGGTCGTAAAAACGATATCGCCTTGGAAAAATTGAAATATCGATTATTCACGCTCCTTTAACGTGCGTCACTCGCGATTTTCCATGCGCTTATACCTGCAATCGTATACGGGGCTTCGTTTCCTTTTTCGGGAAAAATTATCGCAGTTCCCGTTGGTAAACCGGGCTTAATAGCGATTGGCAATGTTTTATCTTGAAGCATTGTTTTTCCTTCGCTTTCATCGACCACCACTTGTCTCTTTATATTGATTTTTTTCAATCCACCATAATATATCTTTATAGAAAAGAAAATATTTATAACCGGATTAAATTTTTCACGTACGTAGAATATTAAATTGCACAAAGAAATGTTTTTAAAACAAATATATTATTATTTAGAAGAATAATTAAAATCAATTCTTACTTCTTCTAAAGTCAAGTATAAATTTTTTGTTATATTCTCTCCCTTGCACCGTTTAATGCGCGGTTTTTGACAGTTCTCTAAAAGTGACAATTCTTCGGTGGTATTTAATAAATCGGAACAAAGGTTGCTTTTGCCGATAAATTTCCTGTTAAAATTATTTGTAGTATTATTTTAATATATGTATATATATATAGAATTTCCTTTCATATATTACTCATATGTTTTAAGTGGTTCTTCATGGTATACAAAAGTTTCGGCCCATCCGTAAGGTTCTGGTATATTTTTCTTTAAACCCTTTACCCCAAAATTGTCATAAATTAATCTCAACTTTGGATTGGACAATACTTCATAAGCTTCGGCGACTGAAGCAAATTTCATGGAAACATCTTTATTTTGCTGATTCTCGATATCATGCTTTGAAAGGAATTCTTGAAATCTAAAATATGCGTTGCAATAACTTTATTCAACAATGTCGTTTTATTGATTAGTCATGTGAAAAATAACTACTTTCAAATTGATTTAACTCAATTCACACTTATAGTATTAAAAAAGTATACTCGACAATCAATTCATAAATATTGTTATATATAATAATCATTAAATTGAATATTTATTATCAAAAAATGTTCACGAATTTTTCAACAATAGTACTTCAATATTGCAGTAATAATCCAGTGAAATATTGGATAATTCACATTATTTTAATATCGAAAAATATACAACACTTTACTGTAATTATACACAAATGGTATTTCGTTCTTATGGGGATACATTTTACTAATCGTGATTCTTTTGCCATCTTGAAAACGGCTTCATTAAGCTATTGAATATTGATTTTTGTGACTTAATAAACTATAACAAGATGTATTGCAGTGTATTAATTTTGCCCGCATCTTAATGACTCCTCCCATTATTACTCATTAAAGACTTAGCTGATTGAGGAGTGCCGCGAGATTATTCAAATTAATTAACTGATAAAGGTGAAACATACAAAAAGAGTGTTACGTCACTTGCAACATTTCTTTAATACACGATTAAATATTCAATATGTGTATACAAAGATGACTCCAAGTGCAAATGAATTTTTGTTAAACGAAACCAATCTAAAACTGGAAATGAGTTAAAGAAACATTGGAATTCATAGATAAAAAAAAAGACAGAGTTATTGAAAAAACTAAAATTTTTCTTTTACACATGATATCCTTACGCGTCTATAATTTGAAGATGATCGCAATTACGCTTCAAGGATAAAACTTTGTAATAATCAATATTAGGATCGGATACGATATGTCCTTCCTCGCACATGATAATGGATGCAATCGTTTTTCTTTGAGTATCAATTAAGTTTCGAAATTAATTTTGAAAATTAAGTGTTTGTTGGTTAAGAATGTATAGACCACTTATGGGAAGAAATAAATAAATCAAAAAACAAAACAAAATCTTTGTCTCAAAGTAAAACCGCAATGCTAAAGTCACGGAGTTAGGATGATTTAATTTATGATTATTAAATAATTCAATATTATACATTTTGGAGTGATAAATAATTTTTGCTTTAAAAATACTTTAAATAATTGTAGAATATTACTGGGATATTATTTAATAAATAAGTAATATTAATTGCTTATAGCGAAATACACTGCTTGGTATTGTTTTCAATTTCAACTTTGGTTGGCGACATTATCAGTAATATTTTGTTCCGTCGGAATGAAACGTGGACTATGTGGTATTCCATTGGAACAGAATGTTATCGAAAATGTTGCCAACCAAAGTTGAAAAAAATTAGCAAACTACTCCACGACTAAACGACAGTGGGTGTTCTTTTACTCAAAATCACTCCCTATAAACGTATACATTAATCCGTTAAAAATTATCAGAAATAATGTAAAGAAACTTTTGTGACAAACTTAGTAAACTGAAAGAAAATATCAGATTAATCAGAAATAAATAAAGATTTGCCAGAAAAACTGACCGAGAGGCATTTGTTTTTTCAAGGGATACTGTAATATTGTTATAAATTAAAAATATACTAAATCCATGAATATAAGACTTTAATATGCTTCTATAGGTGATTATCTTAGTTTTGAGCAATGCTCAAACTATTCTCATTGGTTCATTTCTTTAATATTAACTAATAATAAAATTAACTAACTAATAAGAACTGTTTGAATACTGCTCAAAAAGCTATAATAAACACCGTAAATCAAAATTGTTAAAAAAAAGAATTTCACAATTTAATATTCCCGCCAAGTTAAATAATATTTTTTAAATAACAATATTCTAAATATATATATATGTATATATTCTTTAAATTAGTCTATTAATTTAATTGAATTAATAAATACACAATATACAGATTTATAATTAAACACATTATGTTGAACACTTTTACTCTAATGGTAAAACAGATTCAACTATAATTCATGAAAATATTTATTTCTTTATATTTCTTACGAAAATAAATACGATATTTTTATTTACTAGTAAAGAATATATTTTAAATAATATTTGCAGTGGTCAGTAATTTTACATATACTATTAATATTTTATGACAACAATATAACATGAATTTAATTCCCAAATTTACTTGTACCCGTAAAGTCTTCCATTGACCCCTAACCAACAACAACAACTTGAACATGTGTTTGTTGTTACCATCATTCTAAATGTGCACGCACCATCTTGTTATTATTCTTATTATGACGATTGTCAAATGTTAACGTTCATACATTTATCAACAAAAGCATAACTGGCAACAACGATTAATTTTTATGTGATAATGTCCTGTGAATACTACAATTGTTAAAATTTTTAAATAGTGCAAAGCAAAAGTTTGAAACCAATTAAAAAATAAACATTTAGGACTATTAACTTAACGAATTAATTTGTTTCTTATGAGCTGCCAAAAAGGTAATTGATTTTATTTTTTTAACTGATGTATCAAAGCTATTCAATAATATAATTTAAATTAATAATTAATTATAACTTAATTAATTACTTATGAAATTAATTTTTTATTATTAACGTACAGTTTATAAATTATTTATAACCAATTTTAATAAGAAATAAAAAAATTGACTGTATAACAATTGAAGAATTCTCTTTATTGTTCTCAAATTTGTTATTTTTATTTTATTATTCTATAAAATGGAAATTTTTTAAAATGTCAAATATTAATAATTTTTTTAGCTGTAATAAATATGGAGGAAGTAATAGAAAGTGAACTGGAGGATTCATCATACGTAAATGTTGATCTAAACTCCTATATTTGCGGGACTGGTGGTGTGATTGTAGTATCCACCAGTAATCTGTCAACATCGGATAATCCAATAGGCGTTTTGACAGAGAGAAACACGAAAACTGACGAGAATCAGAAAGCTGTGCGCGTCAACAGGAAAGGCTCGCGCGATCAAGATATCTCTAGCAATATTGTACAGGTGGAACTGTGCAAGAATGCGACGGCTGTCAACAGTATCAGTGGCGAATCGAAAACCACGAATGTCTCGACCAAACAAAAGATCCCCAGGCCACCTAATGCTTTCATGCTTTTTGCCAACGAATGGCGCAAAAAACTTGCATTAGAGAACCCAAGGGAATCCAACAAAGATATCAGTGTCAGGTTGATTATTTTTTAAAATATTTCATCACTTTCTTAAATTTTAATTTCTCCTCTTCAGTTTTATTTACAAGAGTTAATTATTCACGTTGATTTTTGATATGTTTAATTTAAATATTAACAGTTAACTTAAAATATAATCATAATTAATATTTAAATTATGTTTTACTTCCTTTTTTACTGAATTAATAAATAATATTTTAAATATTATAATATAAAGCAGAGTAATATATGGTGTATAACATATACATTTATTAGAGTTATCAACTGCAGGAGTCAAAAGCATTTTCATGTTACGTAAAAGAAAAAAGTCAATCAAAATAGGAGAAGAAAATAAATTACAATATGATTTTATTACATGTCAATAATATAAGAAACTTAAAGTTATTATTGTCTAATGCAAAAGTAAAATAAATGTTTTAAAAAGTCTAAGATTTTATTTGTATGATAAATAAATGTAAATTAGTACATATCTGCTATATTCATTTGAAATTTGTTGCACATAGTTAACATTTTATATTACAAGCTTAGTGCCCAAAAGATACTAAACCATAAAAAGCATGATTGAACAATATATAAAAAGCTGTAAACTTTAAATGCTTTTGAACAATGAAAGTTGTATAAAATTTTGTTAATTTTCAATGTAAATCAGAATCATATCTTTCATTTAAAATACATTATAACAATTTTTACTTAAAAAATTATTTTTATTATAATTCCTATGTTAAAAATGTTTAATAAAAAAAACCAATATAAAGATGTTAGAGAATCACCAAAATAAATTTGCATCAGTAAATAGAAATAAACTAATTTACTTTTAATTCTGCGACAACTTTTATAATAATTAACAATTGTAATAAAAAATTAATATCTTTAATCGTTATTAATAGAATATTTAAATTTGGTGCATGCAGGTTGGGTGCGCTGTGGAAGAGTATGTCAAAGGACGTCAAAGAAAAATATTTCACTTTGGCGCGACAGGTTGACGCCGAACACAAGAGAAAATATCCTGGTATGCTTTTGCACACTTTGTTTCATTTCACAAGCTTACGAAATGTGATCATTTAATCATCTCCTTCAAGTTGGTTTTTTCCCCATTTATAAGCACCACGATCAATGACAGCCTATCGTTTAATCAACGATCCTCGCCAAAGGACAATTATTATCATTATTATTACGTAAGACGTGATGTCTCGTGTCCCCCCAAATTATTTGTCGAACAACCAACTTTGTTCACATTCCGTATCAATCAACTAGGGACAATAGTTTAACGCTGTTTTCGGTTTCTGGTTTTACTCAGCATTTTTGCCGCTTCAATATACAAACCAAAATCGATACGTGCTTCGCATCATCAGCTGCGACTAAAGGGTAGCACTATGCAGGAATACGTGTCGCGAATAAAAAAAAATATATGAAAATATTAAAAAGAAAAAAAGAGAATAAGATGAAAGACGATGGCGTCTTTTTTATTACGAACAACGAATCGTTTTCACGCGCTTCTAAAGACAAAACGCCGAATTTCGTCGCGCGGAAATTAATCAATTACGCTCTTGCGGTTTTCCGATGAATAATTCTTATTCAGCAATAACGCTGCGGTTAAAGCCAATTAAATATCGATTAAACGATAAGGTGGAAGAGGAGAGCGTTCGAGAAAGTAATTAAATTCGATTTTTTTCCTCTACTTTTTTTTGTTTGTTTGTTTTCATTTGATTGTAGTTGCGAATCGCAACTGAAAATTAGACGAAACGTTTGACGCAAAGATTCCGCGCAAGTATTGCGGTTATTAATAATGCATAAATTGCGGTAGATGGCTTAATGCGAGGCAATTTCTGGTGGGTATTTACTTGAACGATATTTGCCCAAAGGGCATTTAATTTAACAATGTTTAGTCAAACGTTGCGTCGCGATGACTAATTCGCATATAATCTTGTTGCGAGCTGTTTAACGAAAAGGAGATTTAAAGTTGACGTTTAAAATTTAAAATTAAACACATAGTTTAAAAAGTATCCCCCATTCCCATAATTTTATTACGCGTCAATTATAATAAAATATTATACTAACAATATTAGTAAATATATACTTCATTGATATAATTATATTTATTTATCTAAATGTAATAAAACCTGTAATTATCGTTATCTAATGGTAATAAGTTAATTTGAAAATCATAGTATCGGTATCGCAATTATCATAATTGCATTGAAATTCTACTTATACATGGAAAAATATATTTAAAAATAATAACAGAGTGCTTAAATTAATTAAATGTAAGTAAGCTTGAATGGAAACAAGTGTGCATTATTAATAAACAACATTTAAGTTAATCGTAGAAACATCGGAAGACACTGACTGGAAAAGAAAGATATATCTTTTCATATGTATCATCTGTAATAGAAGATATTCGATGGACGTGGTGCACCTACAATTTGAGAGCTACGAGACCTTTTGAAAACTCCCTGATCCGCAATTTCAACCATAATTGCGCTAGCATCCGGCAAGCCGCAAAAAGCTCGATCGAAGAAGTCCTTCTTCCCTCCAAGAAGAGGAAATCCGAAGAAGCGAGACCAGCCGTGGATAAAAGCGTCGTTTAAAAAAGTGACGGCAAAACAGTGCGCTACGACCTAGCGTGACAAAAGGTGGCTAAAGACCGAAAAGGCGGAAGTGGAAGGGTTAGGGAAGAATGGTATCAACGATTTTTGTGAGGCGCAGGACCAGACGCCTCGCGCGGTAGTTAAAAGTAAGAAGGAAGGAAGGAAGGCACGCTCGGCAGGTAGACTGGCCGTGGGCGGTGGCGGGGGTGGCTCGGATAAAGCGGAGGGAATCCCCTCGCCGAGGTTGTCGGGTGGTCGGGGAAAGAGAGCTCAGCCGAGGTATTGATTGCGACGCAACGTCCGCGGATCTGCCGCGCTCGGTCTCACGAGGGCTCCCAAACCCCTAGACACCCGCAGGAAAAAACGACCGCAAGCGAAAACGCCGAGGAAAATCTCCGCAAGATAGACCAGAAGCATCGGTATTTCACGTGGCTTTTCTTTTGCCCCTCGTTCGGCTGGTTGGTTTAGGCGATGCGTTTGTTCTACCTGCTTGTTCAATTAAGGCAAAACTTCATTCTTCAATGGTCAGCGACTTAATGATCCAGCCAAGAGGAATTTTAGGAGCCAAATTCGAGTCGTACGATCAACGTACTAGAGAATGATTCTAGAACAGTCATTGTCCTTGAGTGTAACCTAAATTTCTTCGTATAAGAAGTTATTATCCCAATTGATCTTCCCGTTAAATAGTCCGCTTGTTGAGAAGATTGAGGAGAGAATTCTTAAATATTGCAATAAAAAGTCAATGAGAGATGTATGAAATGTATTCAATTGCATTTGTACTGGTATACTAATATAGAAATTCAAAATGTTATTTTACTTAATAAGGAGAGAAATGATTTCCAGTTGGTAGCTAAAGTCGAAAGTGAGGGGTGACCAACTTGAAAATAATTATTTTCAATTTGAGTAAGGATAAAAAAAAATTGACAATAGAATTCCATTTTGACTTTGAGATTGTTCCTATTTGTTTTGTTTTGTTTCTCTTTTTTTTTAATTACAACCTTATTCAGATTTAAACTGAAAATTGTATTTCTTATGCTTAGTACTAAATTTGATTGAAGTAATATAAAATTATTGTCTAAATATTGTATAATAAAATTGGAATAATGTTGTTATGCGTGTTGCGATATTTTAAATACAACATTTATAACACGAAAATAATCTAATAAGTTGCAATAACGTGTATAAATGAAACTGCAAGGTTTCATTTTAAGTTGTTCAATGAATAGTCACCCTGTCCTACAGTTTGATAACATATGTTCAACATTGATACAGCATAAATATAAAGAAAATGAATTATATTAAATTAAATACTTTAAGTTTAGCTTTTAAAATATACAAACTTGTTCTAGCGTATTATATACAATTTTCGTTGCTTATATTCTCTTTTAACTCTTCTTCCTTTAAGACTTTTACTTTCAATTATATATACTTTTACTTATTTACAAATATTATTGTAAATATACGTTTTTATTTTTATGAAATATCATATTTAATTTATACTTATACTCTTTTGAAAAGCGGAATTCAAATTATATTAATAACACAAGTTTCATTAATATTTTATGCAGAAATAAATCATTCCATAAAAGATAAGTCCTTCCCTAGTATTATTTACACAGCTATAATTTTTTACGTTTCGTGTAAATTAAATTATTACATTTTAATTGTCAAATTTTCTCGAATTGTACTTCTCATTTCTATAAGCAATAATAAAGTTGCTTACGTCCTATACTCTGTTCCCCTTGTTTTACAACTTTACAACAACAACAAATTCTTGATCTCTCTTATCATTCGATGACCCACTAGGTGAATTTAAAATGGAAGATTTCAAAAGTTTTAATTGCAATAAATGAAATGACAATAACCATAACTTGATACCAAAGCGAAGACTTGCAAAACGTAAAACGCCTCCCGTCCGCTGCATCTAAATAACCGGCTATTAGGATCCACCGGCCGTCCAACAAATGTTCATAATTAAATGTACTCAATGCGAAACTAACGAAACTTCTGCCCCATTCCACCGAGTCAAAGAACGTTGACGTTCATTCAATAAAAAAATCCCCCGTAACTCGCGTCACTTGGAGCTCTCCAAGTGACCCACAAAAACGTCTACCCCGAGAGCGTCGCGATCGCCAATCTCAGCTATCGAACCGCCGCCAAGCGTCCAGATGTCGCCCGTAATTTTCACCAAAAATTGCACGAAAAATCTATACGTTATACTCGGCCTGTATATATAGGACATGGCGTATTGACATACGTGGGTGGCGCTGGGTTGACGTGGCGTCGCACGTGTGTGCGACATTTTTGCGACAACGCGACACCTCGCCCTATTTCGCCGGTGCCCCCCTCCGCTCCCCCGCCCTCCCTTTGCCGCCACCCCTGCCCCTCCGCCCCCTCCCCACCCCGCTCCATCTGCCGCCGTGAAAATCTTTACGACGTGGTTGCGCGCCTCGCCGATGCCGCGCCAACGTCTGGCCAATTGACCGTCCGTCTGTCGACGTCTCGTCCGCTTATCTGCGCATTATCGCGCTCCATATAAAGCCCCTCCGCGTATCGGGTGCGCGTCGTGCGTGGGTGCAGTCGCGGCGTCTATCGGTCGACGTCTGTGCGCGTGCACCACGTCGCGCTCTGTTGCTACTCGAGCAGTTAACTCCCCGACAGGCCATCGACAACTCGCGTTTTTCTCCTTGACAACTCGCGGCAACCGCAAGCGATTCTCCAATTCGGTTGACCGATCGATGACAGCCAACGTGCTCGGGTCATTGGACCCCAACCGAGCCGTTAACGAAGGATGACCTGAAAAACATTTTCATTCCGCGCGGGCTTGTTTTCATTGGACGTAGGCCAGTGCCAAAGTCAAAGGACTTTTGATAGCGAGGCGATCGGAAGGGCTCTCGCGGACAGTGACAGCCCGCGGATCAATCGTTTCGGCCGCTTGACAGTGCGCGCGTTACAATCGGCCCAACAAATGACGTGCGAAATGGAAATAAACATTGATCGGCGTACGATTGGGCGATGAATTTTGGTCGTCGGCCTGGTTTCGCCAGCAGGATCGGCTTGAATTAATTTGACGATCGGGCCGGACGATGGCCGGTCCAACGGACGATTGCCATTGTCGGACTTTGCTAACGAAGACTTGATTATTGACTCGCTTCAACGTGTGCCAACCGTCAATAGACCGCTTCGTTATAGGACAACAATCGATGACAGTCTTAGGAGAACTTACAAACAAACTGATTGAATCGACAGAACTGGTCACCGGGAGCTTCCTAACAAGTACAGACCATTTGCAATCGATTCCAATCGATTAACGACGTGTGCCAACGCCAAAAGAATTGATATCAGTAGGCGGACTGATGACGGCTCGACGGTTACCCTCGCAAGGTCCATCGACTGAAGTGCCAACTTTGTTGACTTGTATTAACGCGTTTCCGAGTCGCAACACCAGCATTCAGTGCCAAATTCTCGACTCCTGTTAATCCCGGCTGGATCTGTCATCCATTCCGTTAAGATGACAATTATTTTGACGAAAATTACGTGCTGGTTCCGGACGGAGAACCTAAGATACGTCCGACCGAAGTGTCCGGCGAAGAAGTGCCGGAAGTATCGGTATGATACTAAACGTCCCAGCGTTCAAATTTGAATTCATTTATTCAGCAACATCTACGAATGAACCGTTCACATATTGGTATTCCTTCGGATAAGAATATAATTATATGTAGTAATAACAAGGGCGAATAAGAATAAGAACATTAAGAGAATTTGAGTTCTTCCTTTAAAAGAGATGTTCTCCAATTGTTGTCTTCGGTCCGAACGGTACATCCAATTTTAACGACATCGCTAATGTTTCCCTCGATTAATACGGCGTTGATACCGACAGTGATGTCACTTTCACTGATGTTTCCACGGCTGAATATCATTTTATAAAAGTATTCCTTGTGAGGTATCAAGATGGATTGTTGCAACTACGTGCAACCGTACTCGAGGACCGGACACTTTTATCAACAACATCAGTTTTGTTACGAAAACATGACAGGCGATGCGTTCGCGGCCTACGGCGCGCACCGGGTGTCCAATGTCATCGAGAACAGCGCATTCCGATACAACCGCATACTCTCGGCGTACCCATCAGGTACGATTTGAATACGCGAGAATTCGCTGTCAACGTTTGACCTTTATCAACTTGCATGTCTTGTTGAGGGATAGTCTTTAAAGTGTGGAGACCGTATCCGGATTGTTTTGCTTATTTTTTAATAGCCAATTTCAGAACAATATGTTTATTATATTCAAGTGAATATAATCTCTAGAGATGAATTTAACATTGAAAATAAAATATAAATAACTGAGGATAAGATTGATTCAACCTGATATTTCGTCATCGCATAAGTTTTTCAATTGCATTAAGAATATGCTCAGAATATAATAGCATAAATCATTGAATAATTAATAATTTTTTATTATTATTCATTATAGTGATAGTGTATTTTAATAATTGTATGTAAAATAAAATTTCATTGTTCTTTATATTTCTAATTTGTGTTCTTTATTTTATTTCATTGAATATATGGTTTTTAAAGTGGTATGAAAATCAAGTTAATAATAATGTAAAATTGGTAAATAATTAATTTAAATATTAAATACGTTATTTTATGGTTATTATTGTTTGCAAAGTAAAAGTTGTTGTATACCAAAGTAAAGTTGCTGCTTGTAACAACAATAGTATAATATAATAATTTTATTGCAACAATGATGATAAAAGTTTTGATCATTTGCAAAATTTTGTTTTCAATTTTTAACAAAACTACTGTTAAAATAAAACATAGATATTTAATGTTTGTAAGTATAGTAGGTATCGTCTCCAATAGATGACGTAAGATTCAACGATTATTTACTTATTTTTATATTACAACTTTTATTTATACATTAAGATTATCAACAGACTTTTATAAATTTGTTCAATCTAAAAAGGTCCTTTAAAAATCATGTAATGTAATTTCAATTAATTTAAAAATTCAAATAAAAAGTTAACGGTGTATTAATATTCTTAAATAATTATTAATAAAATAAATACTGTTAGCATAAATAATGTGTAATATAAATAATATGATGTTTTATAAACAACATCAATAAATAATAATGACAATTATTATGCTATATGAATTAATTGATTGTTGACGCAAAAATGTTAACGATGTTAATACAAGCAAATAAAATAATGATATGTAATTTAGTATGGTGTATTACATTATCAATAAATTATGTTATACGTTAATTTGTACATAACATATTGAATGTTTAACTTTAATAATGATTTAAATATGAACATATTTAAAACATTTACAACGCGTTGAATTAAATTATATGGCACGAATGATTGATTGTTTTTTTATCTAATTACTTTAAATTAATAATATTTAATAAAATTTCCTTTTTTGCATATAAATGATATATGAATTGACACGAATCATAAACGAATACAAAAGTCATTAAATTTAGTATAAAGCATTACAAACAATGAATAACTAAATAATTGCGTTAATCAAAGCTAACAAATGAAATATGAATACACTTTTGACTTTGTGAAATTTAATTTGCGTCGCAATAAATAACACGCACCTGTGCGCTTTAACAAAAACTGAAACGCAAAATAAAGCACAAAAGAAATTGTAACGATATGAAAATACTAACGTGATAACTTGGGGTGTGGGAGGGGGAGGGGGGGGGTCAGAGCAAAAACTAAAACCTGGTACAACCAGAAAGAAGAACAATTTCGTAGTGCGACGTGTGTTACCACTGTAACTGGTTTTAGAACTCGCTTAACGAACAAAGAATGAGAGATGTAAATGAAAACAACAAATACAGCCGTCCATAAAACACTCAACTTTTTATATTGAACGTTTACAAAAGTACTTTTCATCAACTTTTGTGTGCTTCCCGTTGTTTCTTTACTTCTGTTTCTCCAAACCTTGAAAAGTTCAAACATTCATATCCAAAACGTGGAATCATTATGTTACCAAAACACCACCCCGATAAAATTATTTAACGATTAATGTAAAAAGTGCCAAAAATCATGCCGAGTCGACGCATACAAATTTGTACAACCTTCCCCCAAGAAAACTAGTCCCATAAGGACCTTTAACGAAAATTCCAAGAAAAACATGCAAGAAATTGTACTCTATTTAATATCTCATTTATATATTATAAATATACATTTTCTTGATGGTAAATAATATAAAAAATTTACTATCAAAATTGTATCATTTATATAAATTGGTCGATCAAATTGGCTGGCATTATTTTGGAGCTATCGAAAAGAATATTCTTTGCAGGAGTGACACTTGCTTTAATGCGAATAAACTGACTGATTTGATTGCAGATTACGTGTATAATCCTAAGGAGGCAAGATTGCGGAAAGCGATGCGCGAGCAGAGCCGTGAATTATCGCGGCAATCCATTCTGCAGACAACAATAGCGTCGTCCGCGAGCGAATCCGCGGGCACGGATTGCGTGAGCTCGTCAGCGGGCAATTTCTCGCATCCGCATCCATTGACCTGCGCGACACCGCCGGCGTCCCCGTTATCGGCCACTTCTTCGATCAACGCGAATCGAATCATCGGCCCTTGGTTTCCGGTCGGCCACGCCGCGCCGACGACTCATCTCAAGCCCATCCTCACTCCCAGGGTACACATACACACACGCACGCACACCCGAACAGACACGCGTACACGTAGAGCAAGCCGCAATCGATTTGTCCGAATCTGCATTCGCGCTTGCAATCCCCCCAAATATTTCACTTGCCAATTGTCCAGGCGAACGTTTGAAAAATCTCAATTGTTATTAGAAAGGAAGAAAAATGCATTTGCCGGTCGTTATTGTAAATTTTGGTTAACGATGTGAATGCCTTCTCGAAAAGGAGTTACTTGAATACAGAACGAAATTTATTCCTTAATTAGTGGATGTGTTGACGAACGTTGGAAATGAACAATTTTGTTGTAAATTTAATTTAAATGATCTTAAGGAAAATAAGGCAACGATAATGCAACGTTTAATGAGTAATGATAAATGTTAACGGTGTAATTTAATATTTGTTATTGATGGAAAAGAGTATTTTAGATTTATTCCGTTTTTCTATCGGACAATGTGAGTTATAAGTTAAGTAATGATAAAAATGTTTTCGAATAGGGCATTTATGTTCAAAGTAATATTAAAATTAAAGAATGCTCGTCTTTATTTTATTTCAATTCATTTTATAATATTTGATATTTGCAAAGTATCATGTTTTGAATATAAGAAAATTGTATAGTTTCTTATTAAAAATAAAAAAGAAAAAAAATAGTAACATATACTTTAACTAATACCATTTTTTAATCTTGTACGTCCATAAAACATTATTTTTCATTACTATCTCGTGTATTATTTAGCATAATTTTCTTCCTTTTTGTGATCAAGCAACACAATTCATAAATAAATGAATAAAAACCACAAATCAAATTAAAACGAAGCTTCTAGTATTCACTTAAAAGTATTAACTTTTTCATGTAACTTCATTAAATTTCTTTATTAACTTGGTTAGAAAAGAAGATGAAACATGAATATTGTTTGAATTAAAATTGACCTATTTTATGGATAAAAGTTTTCCTTCAAATACATTTGTATTTTAAAACACTTATAAAGTACCTCTATGGAAATTACTTTTTTTATCGCGGATTATTTACTTTTTAAAACACGCTTTAATTAGTTACATTGTTAACAATACTTATTTATCCTTGAAAAAGTTAATTATCAAATAAAAAGATAAATATCTGATGTACATGTAACTAATTCCCAAGTAGTTAAATACATATTACACATATTTTGTTTAAGACTGCGTTACAGTTAGAATTATTTGTATCTAATATTCTGTTAATGTTAAGAATCGTGTACATGACAAACAAATAATTATTGTAGGTGATGGCACCGCACCAACGAACGATCGATAAAACAAAAGAAGTCATAAGAAAGCAACTGGAACATCCCGTGACAAGTTCAGTTCCATTTCCGGGCGTAATGCCGCCGAATTCAAGTTATTCTGGTGAATTTTCACCTCATGGATCAGTCGGTTCGGCTCAAGAAAACAACGATTATTGCATGATGAATGAAATTGCGGAGTCGCAAAAGTGGCATCCTTATCAAGTAATTTATTTGAAATATTAATTTAATAAACAATTCACCGTTTTTACTTTAATCCTTTTTAAGAGGAGAGATCATCTTTGATCCAACCATGTTCTACTGTACTAGAGTTAAGAAATAAAATTATTAATTATTATGCAAAATTTTAAACACCTTTTCTTACAGAATAACGCAAGTTCGTATCATATAAGACACTCAACACCAAAACTAGGTAATTTACACTGCAATATGCCAACAAGTCCACACAGACCTACGCATTGGGGCCAATTTTGTTCAGTACCTATACGTAAGTGAAATCATTTAATAATCATATCAGAGCAGGAGAATTAAAAGTGATGAAGCCTAATGTCTATAAATAAAACAAGTTTAAATATAGGCAAATTTGTTTTAGTTATATCATGTAATTGTTAATCGATAATTCACAACTTGACTTTTTTGGTAATCTTCAGCTTCAAACGAAAATGCAGCTATGCGCAGCCCACGACACTTGACCTACCTACAAGAACAACAAAGTCAACATTGTGTCACTCCTGTCGTTTATCCCAATGATATGCAAATCCCTTACAGGTCGAATCAAATAGATGTCAATCACAGACCAGTTCCTTCTTATCAGCAACAAGAGGAACATCGGGTGGCAGATCTTGTAAGTTAAATTTATCTTATAACGAAATGGAATTATCCCTCTAGAGCGGTACTTCTAATAATTTATTCCTTAAATATTGAAATTGTTGAATGAAAACAGAATGTTTTTAACGAATCATTAAGAGATTTTTTACTTATATTTTCATGGAAGAACAAAGTACAATCAAAGAATTTGAACGAAGAGTAAATATAACCTATAGTTAGGAGGAGGGTGGTTCTCTATCTAATAATTACCAATCGAATTTTAAATTGACCATTTGAAGAAATGAAATTCTTTCGTATTAAACGATTTTTGGTTTACAAATAGCTTGATACAAAATTGCAGGATTATTTTCAGGAAAAAGAAGCGATTCACATGCGACCACTTAAAGTTGAGGAACTCCCGAAAACTCCAGAAAGCTCTCCCCAAAGAAGAGAATCCGCACCGCCAATGCAGTTGGCACCGTCATCGGTTTCGCCAACTGTAACCCCAGCAGAATCTTCTTCGGACAGTTTCAATTCGCGCAGCGGTAGCGCATCTCCCGCGGAACAAAAGAGTTCGCAGTATTCAGAAAAAATGGAGCAAAAGACACCAAAGGGTCGGTCTAGCAAGCAACCTTTACCAGGCTTCCACCAGGCATTTGGCTCAACTGAAATCGGCCGATTTTCAAGATCAGAATTTTTCGCGAGTATGATTGGTGATGAGCACAGTGTAAGTAGTGACGTTAGTTGTTTGAGTAAGGCAAATCACGTTGAACAATCGTCAAACGACACTTCCCGATTACCGTCCATGGTTATGGACAATGATACCGACAATCTGTCCGGTTTATGTATGAGTGGATATTATTCTGATGATGCGAATGTAGGAAATCCCACGAATACAACACCGCGATGGCACAGTCCCTATGTCGGAGCTATAGGTAGCGAAATTTCGTAATTATACATGTACATATGTTATTCATTCTGGTAAAATTGCCACTTCATCGAATTTTATTTCATCGAAAATTCGTTTTCTCGACGTAGATGTGAACAGAAGCTTAGTACTTAATCAAACTGTAAAGAAACGTTAACCCTTAGTGATTATGAAAAAAGTCATTGCTTAATCGGGATTCTAAAATTTCAATTCCGTTTTTGAGTAAAACTGTACAGTTGTGCAATTTATAAGAATCAGAAAGGTGTATTATATTTGTTACTAAAGATAAGTAAAGTACTCCCTGATTATTATTTTACATAACAAAATTTTAATTGAACATTGTTTGAAAAATTGTCAAAAGTACTGCTTGTTTTTAGTGAAAAAATAATGAAATCGCTAAAGGGTTATATGGAAAAAAGTACCTACATTTTACAATGCGAATTTGTTGTTTATTTAAATTTTTATTGTTAATAATTTAACAATTTGTATATATTTATTTTGAAAGTATTTTATTTATATGTTTTTATCTTTTTTAGACTGTTACATGCAATTGTGTTATTCTAGGGCAGTGCTGGGACGTTCTTCTTCCATGAAAAAGAATAAGATATAAAGTCCCAGTACGACACTAGAGTAGCATAACAGGCCAGTAAAATATGTTGATTGTCATTACAATTTTATGTATAATTGTTACCAGTGTTGTACAAGATAACCATTAATGAATTTATTTTCATTAAATTATTTATAATTGAATAGTTTATTCCCGAAGTAGGGGATATTCTATCAATTTCTTCTTAATCGGAATGTTATCTTATTTTTTGTTTCATGTTATGATTTAAAGCCAATTCAAATAAATCAAATTTAATCATCGTTGTTCCTATCTCATGGATGAGATTCTTTCGGATTTGTTTACATAAATATTTGTAATAAAATAAATTTTTCATTTATATATAATATTTGAAAATAACAATTTTCACTAAAATATAGATGGAGGTACTAATAATTGCATAAAAAAAGATTAATGTTGTTTAATAATAAATAGAATAACGGTGGGAAATGGACTGAATAAAGTTATACATTCCGGAAATATTTTAAGTGTATTTGAGAGAAAAGAAAATGAGAAAAAAGAAGCTATACGTAAAATTTTTTATGTATTATATTCGAATTTTTTTATAATTTTAACAATTTAATACTAGTAAGCTGGAGAACTTCAGAAATGGAAACAAATCTAATTCTAACAATATATATATATATATATAGAAAAAGAAAATTTGCATATAAAATATTGCTTCCATCATTCTAGTATTAAATAATTTTAATAATTTAGATATAAATATGTTTTAAACTTTTCTATAAAGTTAAATATGTATTTCAAATGTAAATTAATTTAGTTATTTGTTAATTTATTTTATCACTTTTAAAACCGAGATCTTATTACATTTTATTCGATTATAATCTTTTATACTTCCCGTTATCTTATACATTCTTCTCTCTCACATTGTGATATCAAAACCGTGGGACATTCCAAATAACATAATCGTGTATTTGACACATTATTTACATATCTTAATTTTATATAAATTTCGATTTAATTATTAAAAGAACAATACAAATTTACAATGACAACACTACACTATTGTACTTTACAACGTATTTCAACTCAAATTTCTGATAAACAAACTTTATACTTGTAAAAAATTAATTTAGATTCAATTATTGTTCCAATCTCGCCTAATTAATTGTAAATACAATCATATTTAAACCCTAAATATTAATCACTTTTATCCGTTTTCGGATACAAAATAGAAAAAAAAGAAGGAAAGATGATAAACTTACAAATCAATCTGATTTGCATTCCTATTAAGAAATACGAGTAGAACAAAATACCGCATCGGACAACAAATGACAATTTTGAAAGTAAAACGTCCGCTGCGTCGCGATTTAGTAGTAGTGACTAAAATTTGTATAAATATATAAATCTGAGCTAAATAAGTAAATCTAGTCACTATTAATGTTTAAGAGAATTCGTGCCATTGTAAAAGTCAAAATACTTCCATTCGCCAAAGAAGAAACAGAGTTCTATCACGTAGTGACTTAAGGAGAACAATTTTAATTTATAGAATTAACGAAGAAATTGATTTGCGATGTCGTCTAGATGAATTTACGAGTCGCTTTCTAAAACATCGTCCAAATATTTCGCTTAGAAAAAAAAATAATAAAAGAAAGATATAATCAAACGCGAAATCAAAGAAAGAAAAATTAGAGCGTCGTTGACATTTGACTTGGTTATCAAAATTGTGCCTTTCGATGGATTGTAGCGACATCTTCGATCTCGACTGAATGAATTTAGACGAATAGATCTTTAAATCTGCATTTACGATGTGACATTGATTATACAAATTAAATAAATAAGGGCATTATTGAACAACTTCAAATAAATGTCATTTAATGTTTACATTTTATGTAAAATGTAATGAAGTGTTATTAATTTTGTTGCAATTGAAATATCTTGGAAAGAGTATTGTAAAGTATACCTAAAATATGTTTAAAAATATTCCCAATAGAACATAGTATAAAAGATAGATATAGATCTACATAATGTATGGGTATTATTTTCATATTTATAATATAAAAATAATATCTATATACTTATATTAGAAGGATATATATCTACTTTTTATACGAATGCTTTATCTAGGATTCCAATATCTGACTCCAGAAATAAATTAAATAAAAAGAGTATTTCTGAAGTTATATATTGAAATATTTTATAATGATCAAATATGTTCAAAGTTCAAAAAAAATATTGTGTTCTATTGGGGAAGATTAGTATTTTTTTAATTTTGAGTATTATAAATTATTTATATTAATTGTAACAAAAAAATAAATTCCTATTTTTTTAAATCATTCAAATTTCAACATATTCATATCTAATTGATATAATTATAAAATTTTAAAAGGAAGTATAAACAAGGAACATTGTAAGTGTTATGGATTTTATAATTGTTGAATGTGTTATACTGATAGTTATATCATTTAAGAAAATCGTGAATTATGTGATATCATATTATAGCGAGAAGAAACTGCACGGAGAGAAATATAAAGTATCCCGTAAATTAAAACTGCATTGCAGATTCAGAATACTTTTCCAATTTATGGTAACTTTTATATTTATATATTTATTTTGATGAAATGTCAATCAACTATTATAATTTTTATTTGACTGCGACTTAATATATTCTCTGTTGTGGATTATGACACGTCCAAACACAGAAGCGTAAAATTTTATTAATATTATCTCATTGAATTTATAAACTTTGTCATTTAAAATTTAATAAAGAATGCGAAATGAAGAAGAAAATGTTAGTTTAAATGTAAAATTTTCATTGTTCAAGTTAAATTTCTAAATTGAAGTCTAAATTGCGCACGCACACACGCATTATTGCAGAGAATAGTCAATTTTTGTACATAAATATTACTTAAATTCACACAAATTTATTAAATTATTTGTTTAATTTGAATAATTAATATTTTAAATGTAATATTTATTTGTTTATATTGAAAATAATGTCATAAATAGTCTTCTGGATCTGGTCTGCAAAAATTTCTAGTTGAATTAACTCGCAAATTTTTCCCCGTGTAATTTCGTAGAAACTTATAGAAGTCCACGTTATGTCACTGTTGTGAGGATAGTAAAAATCGAGGAAACCTGGGAGACAATTTTTTGAAAAATGTCCTTCGAAAATATTTATTCCAGGTTCAAAATACCTATTGTACATTTACCAAAAAATATATGAATGCAAATATGAAGTATATTATATTAATGAACATCGCGTAGATTCAACTGTAAAAAAAGGAAATTGTAGTAATTTGCGATACTTTACGCTGAAACGACCTTATCCTGTACTTTAAATGGGACCAAAGCGTTCATTTCATCTTTCATCAAAATTTACAATCAAATTCATTCTTTTTCACACGATTTTAATCATTGATAACGTTTAAAACTAAGCTTTTGTGATTCTAATTATAGTTAGAATTATTAAAAGTAAATACAAAATTAAAATGAAATTGAAACCAAAATCACCGCAGTTGTTTGACGTACTGCGATAATTCTGTTATTCATCGTGATTCCACTGTGATCATAACTTTTTTTTTGCAAGTTAAGTGAATTTTAGGATAAAATTTTCAAATTTTTTGTAAATGTATTGTTATAATTTACTCAAAAATAATCGTTAATATTTAAATGTAATGAAATTTCTAATTTATTGAATTAACTTATGAAACGCTTTAAATAAAAACGTGTCCTCCAAGGTCTGCGCTAAAGTAAAAAAAGTATTAATTGTCAAATAAGAAATTGTAATTATTAAGAATGTTGTAAATTTGTTTATGTTTTTTGCTCAGTTGTATTTTAATCGAAGCATACGAGTATTTGATTGTATAATTTCTTACTGGAACTAATTTGTTCTTGAAGAATTGTCAAACTAATTAAGGAAACGTAACTAATTAATTAAATGTAAGAAAAATATTATTGAAAAATGATCGGTCGTTTTACTGATTCATACTTTAGATTAAATTCTTGTATTTGACAAGGTTGTTTTTATTTTTATAAATAGTGATCATTATTTCAATACTATTTAACTTCAAACAACATGATTATTGTCGAAATTAATCTTCGATGCGCCAATCTTAATTTGACAATATTTGTAACGCAGTTTCACACCTTCGCCGAATGAAGATTCTCGATTGTAATTATAGGCACGTCGTTAATATTGACGTTATGTAGATTCAGTCCTAAATCTGTCTAAAATTCATTCAATATTACCAAAGTGTTACATGTATATTACTGATTATAACGTTAGAGGGGAAAATTTAAGTCGGAAGGAACTTGTTAAACCACAATGTAAGATATATATAAAATTGTAGAACAAACTCTTACACCTTGTACATATTAATGTAAATCTAATTTTAAAAAAGTCCAACGAATCAAATTCAAAATCAAACGTAATGCTAACATCTTGCATTTCATTTGACAAGTTTCTTCATTATTAAGAAAATCTGGACATCATCAAAATGTAAAATAATCTTTACATTTCAATAATGTTTTGAATTAACTCTTCAGGATTAAGTACGTAAAGTATTATAATTTAACTTCTCTTTTGAAATTTAATTAATTATTCGTTAAATTGTTTTTTGAAACGTTCTGAATGAAAACATTTTTATCCGATTTCAACATTTCTTATCTTCTCAAATAAATTTTTGCGACTTATTAAAAGAACTAAAATACAATGATTTCACGTAAATATAATGACAGACAAAATAAAATGTGTCGGATGGAAGCCCACGCGTCGTGTCTTTTAGGCAAAGATTAACCGTGGCTAAAATGATAGAAATACACATTTGTATTATACTGAAAACTGTTGTTATCATCTGTTTACCATTGAACTGATAAGCCTGTTTCCTTTTTCCTAGTTCATTCCAAACGGATTTTTGTCTGCACCTGTTTATTCATTCCCATCCATGCCTCCTATATATCAAGAAATAATCCCGAATTCTATGGAAGATAATATGCTACGTCAAAGTGGACCTGAGCAATGTTTTTGTTTAAATCACATTACTTCCAATGCTGATGTAGATAACGTAAGTTTATTTCACTTTTATAACCATCCTTCCTACATTGTTTATTTACTAACATTTTTTAAATGTATATAACTTCGTTATTAAACGCTAACTTTGTTTATTTATTCTCTCGACGGTTTTAAATCAATAAAGTGTTAATTTGAAATAGCTTTCAATTACGATAAAAGCCTCCAATTTAATAATAAAAAAAAGTACACGCCTATTATTTAAAATGCATTTAGTAGGGGAATAAAACTAAGAGGAAAAAAAAACAATAGTTACAATAACTGATAAAATAGGGTAACTTAATTTTTACAATAATCAAGTTGAACTTATTTCCTACAAAGATCAAAATATAATTTAATATAAAATAAATTTATTATTTCAGAATTATAAGGCATTCGTTGATTATTCGCGTCGTGTGAAACAAGAATGGCCCCCGAATATGCAAGCCACGTTTTTCGAGCGATCCAACATGATGAATTCACAGGACTTTAATTCCCGCCATCCCTTACGCAAAAATAATAAAACTCAGGAATCCGAAGGGCTCGATCTGCGTTTACCGGAAAGCAAAAAAGCTCGATACGAAACGGACGTGCGAAACGCAAAATCGGTCGAGTTTCTTCAGTTAAAAGACGAACTAGTCGTCGATGAGACTTAAAATACCAAAGACACGAATAATAACGATTACAAGCTACTTTTATTTTTAACGTTTAGTTCAGTCATTTAATATTTTATTTTCATTTTTATCACTTGATTCAGTCTCATTTATAATTAGACAATTTATAATTTTATAATTTCCCTTAAATACAATTAATTCAACATTAATCGGTACACCGGGATAAAAAAATACATTAAAAATTATTGCTCTGGAACCTTAATACGCAACCATATGCACGCTGAAAAATAAATAGTTAATTTTACCATAAAAAATTGGAATCAAACCCCAGAAGACAATTTATGAACATACTTGTGATAAAATATGAAATAAATACTAAAATAAAGTACTTTTTCCTATAAATTTATTGGAATTTTTATAGATTTTTTTGAATAAATGCTTTATTATAGTATTTCCTTCATAATTTATCATAAGAATGTTCATAAATTGTCTTTTAGGGTTCGAATCCAATTTTCTATGGGAATATTAACTGTTTTATTTTTCTGCGTGTATACAACGTGGGAAAAATTACCATACCTAGTATGGTAAAAATTGTGTTATATTTTAATGTTTTTCACCACAACTTTTTACCGTGTTGGCGTGGTAATTACTTTCTGTATTATATACATGGCTGCGCATTAAGGTTCCAGCACAGCAATTTCTGGTGAACTTTTTTTCTCCACTTGTTATTCCTAATGATATTTCGTTTATGCGATAAAATGTTAAGAATCGAGGCCAGCTGTTTGTGGTGGTACATTTAGTCTCGCGTTGCCGTTGGCGAATATTGACTGAACCAACAAGAAATCTAATAAACTGACTTTGCGAATCGCATTTTTGAATACCAAGTTCTTAGCGTGCGAGCGATCGAGAACCAAAGATAGATACCTTGCATCGAGCGCAATTCAACAAAGCTAGCGCACGAAAATGACAAAAATCAACAGACCACAATACGGTCGGACGTATCGCGAATATTTGAACAGATTTATGCCGTTTGCAGCGTCCCTCGCTCTTTTTTTCCTTCTCCAATTTTTTTCCTTTTTTTTTTTTCTTCTCCTTTTCTCCTTTGGTGGCGACCTAGCTTCCGTGTATTTTAACATATGGCAGATTTCCCCTTTAAACTTTATTCGAGGAATTGAAAAAAAAAGTAAATAAAAATTAATACAATTCCCACACGGTATCAACGATCGTTTATAATTATGACGACAAAAAAAGGCCGAAATTTTACAACTCCATTGTATAACGGTATAGTTTTAGTCGAACGAACGGCGGCTGCAAAATGGACGGTTTAGATGTTTATTCTAGTAGTCGGTCGAATGGCAATCATAAAAATTCCAGGGTTAATCAATGTTAAAAGTTTGTAGCCTCTGACCGGGCGCGTTTTACAACTTCGGTCGGCAGCCGCAACTTTTCGTTTTATCAGCGGAGACGACTACATTTCCCCGGGGCCCGGCGGCTCTTTTTATGATGAGCTGCCGCGTTATGTCCGCGATATAATTGTGTTACGAGGTTGCCGCGACTAAGCGTGCCGATTTACGTTTGACTCGAGAACGCGGCCGACGCGTTACCCGATGATAAGGAAATAACGCCTTTGTAATATTCCTACGCGTTTCACCTGTTAAATTTCCATTGCGCTTTATTCGTCGGTTTCGTTGCTTATCAATTCAACTCCATTTTATACGAAAAATTGTACTATTATATTACGACACGATTTGATTTTAGTTATGAAATTTAAGTGTTCCACGTAAAACGACGTATTTGGTATTTATTTTTTATTATTCAATGGACGTTTCACTTTTAAATGTATTAGAAATGTTAAATATCCGACGTGCGAATATTTGCAAAGCAGAACTTTGCGATTAAATTTAATATAATTATACAGATTTATAAGACTGAAATGTTTTTTTAAGATTAAATATAAGAAGTAGATGAAATTTATGTTTCAGCAGATTGCTGAATAAGTTAGAATTAAAAGTATTTAAACTACTAGTACGTCGGTACATTATTTGAGGTTCCATTTTAATTTTTTAAGAAGATTATTCATCTTTGAACAGTCTATCCATTGAAATACTTATAAAGTTACAATATTTATTGAAACGTAATTAATTCAAAAGAAATATTGCATAATTATTTTACATGATTTTCTGTATAAAAATTATTACAATTCTATTTGCTGAGAAACATTTTTCTTGAAAAATTACTATAATTTATAATAAATGAACCTTATTGAGACGATTTATAAATGTTTCTTTATAATTATATGAAATAATCTGCTTAATTTTCCTCGAATAGTGAGTATTTTTTCCATAACTGTAATAATATTGGTATAAATCACCTGAATAAGGTTCGCTTGCTGTAATATATAGTAATTTTTCGAAAGAAATTCTTCTTGGTGTACATAATTTTAAAAATATAGATGCAATTAGAAATTAAGAAGGAAACAATTTGTTGTAATAATATTACTTTATCAAGCATTCAATGTCAGTTACACGGAGAAAAATGTTTAGTTGTGTTAACCAAACATTTGGTTCTTTTTTAGCTGACCAAAATTTTTAGTTGAAATAACCAAATATGTTGGTCAGAATATTTTTTTTAGTTACTTCAACCAAA
>JABFPN010000838.1:0-37328 GCA_022817305.1 Leptoteleia sp. ZL-2020
TATGAATTCGTAATATATGAAATAATATTAGTATTTATTTAAAAGAAAGATAATATATCACAACTTTACGAAAACACTTAGTAAAATATACTCATATATTTCTCTCAGTGTATATATATATATATAAATTAAATTAAAATCTTTAACATATTTTTTTTTCTTGAAAGTTCGGTAGTGATTTTATTCTGAATAATTCAATCACTTTAATAATTCAATAAATGGAATTAAAGACGTTCTTATGAGACCAATTTTACTTGAAAGATTGATAGATTTATAGAATTGGTATACTCGCACAGTGGTATAAGTTTTGCTATATAATTGGCTTTGAAATAAAACTGCGGAAAAACATATTTAACTGTGATATACTAAGCGTGAATTAATAATGTATTTGGTAGATAATGATCAACGATAATTTACATTTAAGTGATTAATGAAAGCAATTCAAAAGCAGTCCCTTTTAATCAAGTATTCACGCACCCATTAGTAATTTAAATACGCATCGTTATTATTAAGCTATAGAAAAAGAAAACTTGGGGAATATAATAGTTTAATTTGGGTAGTTGGATTTTATCTCGACCAAGCAGAAGTTTAATTTACCAGTAAATTATACATCTTCAATAATATAAAAACAGAGTATAATATTACATTTTCATTTTTAATTAATATATTCCAATTAAACTTACATTTATTTAATATATATATATAATATTGTATATTAGGTAAAAGAAATTTTACTTTACCTAAGTACTTTTGATTTTTTTATAAACTCACAAATTTCGATACATTTGACGAACATTATGACGAAAGACATTTTCGATGGTAAATATTTTAAAATAAGTAAAGTATGTTTACGGATCATGGGAGTGTGGCCTGAACAAAATAAAACGGAAAGAAATGTACTTTTAATAATAATGCTTTTCTTTGTTGTTACACAAATATATTTGCAGGTAAGTTAAAATACTTACTATTGCTAATTTATTAAGTAAATCATTGAATATATGTTATTTGCAAATTTATGTTATTTAATTATGTTTTATATTTATAATAACCACGAAGACATTCCACAGATATTGGAGTTAATTTATTCGCTATCAGATATTATGGACATTATTAACGATTTACTGTCATTGAGCATCTCCATTGCTTGCTTCATTAAAGTGGTGAATTGTGTGTACAATAGGAAGCGAATGAAACAAATGTGCGCAGCAATACGTGACACCTGGAACAATTATACTGACCACGATTATCAACTTCTAAACAAATTTGCCAAAAAAACTTACAAACTGGCGTCATTTTATTGTAGTAAGTAGCTTCTATTAAGCAGAGTGGTACACCCTTGATGGATACCCTGTTAAAAAAATCTGGCTGGGATCCTACATAGGAATTTGGTACCGGAAATCAGCTAGTTTCCTATGTAGGTTCTTAGGTAGTTATAGGATCTTGCCTAGTTTCCTAGCTGGGGTCCTAAATTGGAATTTAGGATCAGAGATCAACTAATTTTCGACTTAGGACCCCAGCTAGGAAACTAGGAAAATCCTATAACTACCTAGGAAACTAGCTGATTTCCGGTGCGAATTTCTTATGTAGGATCCCAACTAGATTTTTTTAACAGGGTGCTCAGTCGTCTGTTTTATAAACACACTAATTTGACATTGGTCAAACAATTGCAAATAAAATTCATTTTATTTTTTAGGAAACTGTTTTATAACTGGATCAATTTTCACTTTTGCACCTCTAATTCAAGGATTTTATAAACGGATATTTGTGAAAAATAATATAACATATCCACTACCTTTTGAAATGAAAAATGTCCTAAATGTTGAGGATTATTATTATTTCATTTATATTCATTGCGCGACTAGCTCTGTATATTTTATAAATATGATAGTTGCCGCTGATAGTTTCATGATGATGATAATAAATCATATCTGTGCCGAATTCACAATTCTGGGGTAAAGTAAAAATACAAATTCGTTACATTTTGCACATTAAAATAATCAATTAATTATTGATTCTTGTGAATTGTAGTCAACATATTGTGAGCCTGAAATTTGATGAAGTCTGCACTGTCCCTAAAAAAAATAGTGAAAATTTTCAATTAAAAGTGTCAGAGCCATTAAAAACTTGCATTAAAAAGCATATACACCTTTTAAAGTAAGTAACAACATTGTAATAAATATTTACTAAAAAGTATTAAATTTTACTTAAATTAAAATGCAATTTAAACGCCCATAATTTACAGACAAGCTAGCATGGTGTCTTTAATATACGAATGGTGTTTCTTTGCTGTAATTTTTGATATAGTACTAGTGATTATTAGTACAGGAGTACAGGTCAGAAAATTTTTTGATTTAATTGTATATATATGATAAATATTATTTAATTATTATTAAGTTCACAGGTATATTCTTTATAAAAAGAAAAAAGAATAATGGTTTGACATGTTGCTTTTCTTTCTATTATTTTCATCATTGTCATTTATTTTTATTTTGCCAGTGTTTAATTGCGTCTAGAGAAGGACATTATACGATCATTTTAAAATCCGTTTCTGGTGCCGTTATCAATTTCGTACACTTATGGTTCAATTGCTATCCTTGCCAGAATTTTACCGATGCTAGCCTTATTAATGACACAATGTAAGTTCATTTTGAAAATATTACAATAACATGATTTTTTCATACTGTAATAAATGAGTGGTAAATGTATAATACATGACTATTTTACTAACATGTTAATCATTTTCATTAGCTCTTTTTTCTTCGTGTACTCATTATAATATATATAAAATACATATGAGTAACAGAAAATATAATTTACTCCCCTTAAAAATAAGTTGTATTTGTAGCCCTGTGGGCTAGCCTTTGGCTTGAGTTACCAACTTAAAACCACTTTTTTTCTCGTGGAGTAATATACTATAACTTTGAAAGATGTTTATCAAATTTCAGATATAATTCCAAATGGTACTCGTATATGAACAATGACACACGATATTTAATTTTAATCATGCTAATGAGAAGTCAGAAGCCTTCTAACATGACTATGGCTGGACTTTTTGTTATGTCAAATGTCACCTTTAGTAATGTAAGAATAATCACAAATTATATATTACAAAAGATAAAATGTACAGTGGAAAAGCCAAGAAAAAGACCAAGTTTCTACTCCAATTCTAGTAGTTTTGATGATTGTCATTAGATACCACTGGAATGTTCAAATTTCGAAAGTAAACATCTTTTATTGATTATTTCTAGAATTAAAGTTGGGTATTTACATTTTTAACGTTTCCACTCTACAAACCTACATTATTATAATATAACCATAATATTAACTAATGAAAAATAATTAATAATTATAATTTACAGATTATAAAAAACTCCTTATCTTATATAACAATCCTTATATCATTTTTCTGAAAAGGTAGTTTCGTATAGATATTTGGTGTATATAATTATATAGTACTTTTCATCGAGAGGAAAATGTAAGTAAAAATATTTCAATTAAATTATCGCCGTGGTAATTAATTGATCTTAATTTTACCCAAAGAATACATAACTGATACTTCTTAGCTTTTTTTTGGACACCGTGTCATGATAATATAATTATAATAAATTAAATTATTTATAATATTTATAATTGATTATTCAAGTATTAATTAAATATTTATTTAAAGGAATAGTCAGTAATGTTGATTTTAGATAAATTTATTGCAATTCTAAATTATATGATCAAAAAGGAATCAGTTGCTACACCACATTTATGTAAAACTTCATACAGTTTCGTGTTTATATGATAGTAGCACCATCTAGGGGTTTCATTTTGTTATCGACCAGAATATTGTCATGCACATATAAGACAATTTAAATTTTTTTAATAATTTTCCATTTAAGGGAGATAAAACTGAATTTTCCTGAAAAATTTAGAAAAAATCAGAAACTTTATTAAAATTGCAACTTTCCTCAGTTCTTTTTGTCGCGGATTCCTTATAGTAAAGCTTGTATTAAAAGTAGATTTTTTATTTATCTACAAATAAGATTTCTTGAAATCAACTATTAACTCTTAACTATGCAGAATACATTCTTATACGCACAATTGTTAATTTGATTAATTTAATTCAATTATTTAATTTCAAATAACTAAATTATTTAATTAATTAAATCTTAATTAATTATGCAATTAATAAAATTAAAATAATTAAATCTTCATTATTTAATTACTTATATTTTTAATTTAATCTTAATTACTCATATTTTTTAATTATTTAATTTTAAACAATTAAATCTTAATTAATTATACATTTAATAAATTTCATATAATTAAATTACTTTTATTTAATTCAATGAACTTTACAATTGTTTAATAAATAATGTATAAATTTTTAATTTAAAATAACATTATACGTGAGAAACAATTGAAAAGGATCGCGCCCGCAGATTGCGCATGCGCTGTTAGCGCGCTCGCGGTGTTTTTAAAAGACGGCGCTTCTCGCGCACCAATTCAAAGCCGACCATTCTGGAACCTTCTAGATCATGCGCGGAAGTGAACCGAGTAGTCGCTAGTTTTAATTCGCGGTATTGTGACACCAACTGAGGCAGCGCACGGTAGTGTTAGATTTTCACGCCGCTAAACTTGCATCCTCACGCAATCCCCCCTGAACGTTTGACTATTGTGGAATAGTCAGACAAGAAGCAGTCTATACATTACAAATCCACAACGCGAACAACTTAATTTTAATTCTCAAGACCAATCCACGTAAGTAGATCGGATTGCCATTGACAACTTTGTTCGCGTTGTTGACTGGGCGGTTGTTCAATTTTCGCCGAATTTTAGGTTAAGACCGAGTCCTCGCCTTGATTTTTCGCGAGCTCATCTGTCGTCGTTTTTGTTTAAGATATCTTATTCAACAAAACGACATGGCCAAATGGGGAGAAGGAGACCCTCGATGGATCGTCGAAGAAAGGCCTGATGCAACGAATGTCAACAATTGGCACTGGTAACCATCATTAGCGATCACTTTTTGTTTATATTTTTATTATTTATTTGTTCGTCAATTTTTAGGTATAATCCGTGTGTACCCTCAGTTTCGTGGAAGTTCATAAAATTGATAATTTTTTTTTTGTAATTTAACATTGGTTTTAAGTTATCGTACTTCGGTGTTTTAAAAAGTCTGTGATTTTTTTTAATATGTGTGTATTCAAGTTACTTATTTAAAGGATATATTTTAGTAAATAACACATTTGTTTTGATACATTTTTATTTAAAACTGTTGATATTAGGAGAGGTCTTTATTTTTAAACGATGTTTATGTTTTCAAATTCTTATTGCTGGCAATTATGAACTTCTAGAATTTACTTTCACAATTATATATGAATTTTTCTAACGATGTTTCTGTTTATTGGTATTTTTACATTTATATACTCTTCTAATGTTTTATAATTCTTGAATTAATAAGTATAAACATATCGTATTTTATTGGTTCAGATCATTAATATTTCATTTTTATTGTGATCATTTAAAGTTTTCAATATGATTTGTTATAATGTTATTGCTTTTATCAAATGCTGAATTGATTATATTAAAAAATGAAATTTACTTAATTCTTTTCTTTTATAGGACTGAAAAAAATGCCTGTGCCTGGTCACAGGAAAAAATTAAAGAACTTTTCACCAATTTAACTATTGAACAAGACAACCGTGAGTATGTTTTTTTTTACATTTTTCTGTATATTATTTGTTTCTTCAAAATATTAATTACAATAATATAAAATTATTAATACTGCCAGGAATTATAAAATACATCTTTTGCAAAATATATACATATAATTTTGGTTCTTTGTATACATAAATGATAAAGAAAGAAACTTAAGAGATTTATTTTTAATTTATATAGTATTTCAGAAATTTTAAAAGCAAATAAAACAAACATTTAATATTTAACATAAGTTAAACTACTATATTATAGTACTGGTGTAGTTTTTTAGTTTTCAATCAATTATAAAACAATTAATTTGAATGTTTATATTTAGATAATTGATATATTTTATTCTTAATGAAATTTTCTTTAAATTAAATATATCACAGTATGTATATATATCATTAAGAATAAAATATATCAATTATCTAAATATAAACATTCAAATTAATTCTTTTATAATTAATTGAATATATATATATAGATGAAAAAGTGTTGCCTATGATTTAGATCCAATTTTTTTTTAATTTATGATGATAACTTATAATGCAACTTTGTTTCCAGTAAAATGTATTATAAAGGAAGTGGAAAAATGTGAAGGGGAAGCAGTAGCAAATAATAGAAAAGGGAAATTAATTTTCTTTTATGAGTGGAACATTGTTTTAAAATGGAAAGCGGTGAATAGTACCATGGATAAAATAGGGGGCAAAATTAGTATACCAAATTTGTCGGAAGAAAACGATATCTCCGAAGTAGACGTAAGTATTAGTGAGTAATACATTTGACGGGTGAAATGAAGTAGTACTTGTAAATCTGTATTTCATTTTTACTTACTGCAAGAGATGCAATGATTTATTTTCTATGTTCATTCTAGATCGAAGTTTCTTTAGATGAAAGTACAGATGAAGGTGAACAGTATAAAGAGTTTTTACATACAAAAGGGAAGGATCTGATCAGGGAAAAATTAGGAAGATACGTGTTTTTATTAAAGGAAGGTAAGCTCGAATAGTTATTGAAAAAACTAATTAAATTATCAATTATAATTAATGTTAAAATATATTATTTAATATTTCAATGATATATTTCCAGAATTTTCTAAAGGCATGATTCTTCCTAAGAAAGATAAAGTTATTAAGGATAATATATCTAATATAACCACAGGTTTTAATGCAAAGGTAACTATTTAATTACTTTTTGAATATTTTTATAACTAATGTAATTAATTAAGTATATATTTAATGCAATTAAAAATTAAAGACGTACAATATTAGTTATTAATTAACATTCATTAATTTATATTATAATTATAGATGCAAATGGATGTCATTAACACCAGCAGCAAAGAAAGTGTAGGATATAAAATCACCGCAACTACCACTATTAAACAACAACACAAATTCCAATGTCGAGCACAGGATTTTTACAACGTTTTAACGACATTAGATGTATGTTATTGTTTCATTTATCAATTATATTGAAAATATTGTAATAATTATATATTTGATAATTAATCATAATTTGATACATTTATAGATGGTTCAAGCATTTACGCGAGGAGCAGCGGTGTTGGAACCGAGAAAGAATGGCAAATTTGAATTGTTTGGTGGTAACATACATGGGACATTCGTGGAAGTAACACCAGAAAAAATTATTCAAAAATGGCGATGTAAGCAATGGCCTGCAGAACATTTTAGTGAAGTTGTAATTGATATATCAGAAAAGAGTGATCATACTGAAGTGAATCTCACACAAACTGGAGTACCAAAAAGGTATGTTTATTTTTATATGTATTTACATTAATTTAAATTTTAATAATTAATTATTAAATTTAATTAGAAGAAATAAAGGCAGACGAAAAAAGGCTTGGAAAACAAAGTTTTCTTTGAGAAATGCTAAAATTTTTATTGCTTAACATTGGCATTGAACATAGTAAAGCAATTATGTTTTATCAAATAAAGTACAGTCAAAAACTCTTAAACAATATTTTCTAAATAGTTTAAGAATTTAAATTATATTGTTTGAATTACTTTCACATTTCGTTTAAGGTACAAATTATGTTTGTTTATTACGTAAAATTTTATTTGAATAATCTTTTATAAATCATTCAATATCGGTATCAGTATTACGGATAATAAAACATATTTTTTACCTTTCCTTATCAGCGAGGAAACTTCGACGAAGGAGAATTGGGAGCGTTATTACTGGGAAGCAATAAAACGAACTTTTGGCTTTGGAGCTTTCATGTGATTTGCTTTTATTGCAAATTACTTAAAATATTTTGCCGCGATTGACAGCGACTACAAAGAACACCTTTATTCAATTAGACGACGAATCTTGGTTCGCCAGAAAATCCATTTTGCATCGGATTTTTACTTTGTTGAATAAGCATATATTTAATATAAAATGTAGCATCAGTGAAGCAGAGCAGTTTGGTCGACCCGTAATTATCTCTCGAAAATAAAGAACATTTTTCAGACAGGCAGCAGTGTGATCGTTGTTTCTGATTGACCACAATTTATTTTTTGTATGTTAATTTACTTTTCTTTATTGTTTTTTATTATAATTCCTTTACAGTTTTTTCCGCCCTTGTTTATTCCTGTTAAAGGCAAGTTGAACGTAACAAAAATGTTTTTTGTAGTTGTAACGATTAGATTATGTAGATGTATTTGCAGAACAAAATATTTAATAAAGGGTTGAAAAAACGAAAAATGGCGTTTTTCATACTCTTATTACATTAATTAATTAATTGCAAACTTAGTACATAGATTATTGAATGAATATTTATTGGTTAATAAATTTAAAAGCAAATTAAAAATTTTACATTTCAAGAAGAGTAAAGTTCTTTTTATAAGTTACATAAAATCTAATAATACATGTCATTTTAAGAACCTAATGTAGCATAATATGTTTTCTTCAAGTTTAATTTTATTTCTTAATATGGTCTCTTTGTTTTCAGAAAGATATAATTTTTTTAAGTAAGCAGTTTTCTAATTGCTTTTTATGCCTCTGTATGTTAATTGGATTCTACTTCCTTACAGTGAAGAAAATGATATATTGCATTAATCCTAAATGTACTCAGAATAAATTCTGATAGTTGTAATTTTTGATTTTTAAGTTGACTGCATCTTCAATAATTCATAAATCAATAAAAAAAAGTGTAAGATATTATTTTACTTTTATATTTACTTATATTTCAAAATGAAATTATTTATTAAAATTTGCAAGGTTCAAAAAACCAAATTAACATATCAATCCTTATTTTTCTTTATAAATTTTCAACATTTGTTACAGTTCTTTTTCAGAATTTTGAAAAGAAATCGAGGGTGAAAGGACGAATTATGACAGAAACGTTTGTATTATTCAGGAGTAACCGAGTGGTTAATGTTTCTCGACACGAGTGCCGGCCAAAACCAATGTTCCGAGAAAATAAGAGGTCAAGCTAATTGTGAACTTAAAGATCATACTGTCCTGTGGGCACCGAGCCAAGTTTTCATACAAATCTGAATACAAAGCAAACTTCCTTTTGCTTGTACTCGTGAAATGATTTAATACTGTAAGTAATTAAATTTGCATTAACTTGAAAATTCTGAAAAAAAAAACAATTCTCATTATATTAATTAATGAGAAAATTAATGGTTTTAAAAAGGTCGCCAAAGCACAATAAGTGAAATTTACCGATAGCAATTTCTATCAGTATAAAATGTTGAGGGATAACCAATTAAAGAATATTTTTCATCGACTTTTTATTTAATTTGATTTACACGTGAAAACAAAATGCGTATCAATCAGTTTTATTTTAATTAATATCATTGCATTTGGTCATCTTAAATACACGTATGAAATGGTTGAAAATAATTTAGTGAAAGTTTCCTTTCATCGATCTGGTTTGGGTGCTGATTCATCGAACATTAATTCAATTTTATCCACGTTGCAAATTATCGTTTCCTTTGACAGGAACCTACTCTTTTAGCCCGCGGTTTTAAACGTGTTACCCTTTTGCCCCTGGTTTCATTTGATACGGACTGTAATAAACAGAGATCCAAACAAGTGGCGTGCAATTATTCCGAATCTTATTTCTTTTATATTTACTAATTGATTCCTTTGAAGTCAAAATCTAAAAAAGCCGCAGCTCTTCCTTTCCAGTTTTCGCCTTTTTGCTAGCCTGTACTTAAATTTAAATTTATAATACAAAGTACAGCTTACAATGAATGATTATTTTAAAATATAACTTTATTTGATTAAAGAAGTATTAATATCCACGTGATATTAATTCAAGTTGACAAAAAAAATCCTTTTAATTATATCATTTTGTTAACTTAGTTGTTTCTACTTTTCTTCATTTGCTTATATTTAATGTCGACTCGGAGTGACGACCCTTAACGTCGCCACTTGCACCATATCTCGTTTCTTTGAGAGGATCCTAAACGAAATTCACCTGCCCACGTTCCACTTATCCTATACGACCACCTACTTACCGCACACAATCTTACCTTAATGCATGTACGGTTTACGATCAAAGATCAGCTGTGCATATTTCATACATTTAATGTTTAGCTTTTTATCATTTTTAGCCATTGTTTAATTAGAAGTAAAGAGAAATATAATGGGAAATGTGGGGAAGCAATCAACTTTAACTTAATTTATGGTCGATCTTTTGATAAAAATATTTGGAACTTAGATATTAAAACAATTATTATAAAGTACTGTATATTAATAGTTTAAAAAGATCAATTTGAATATAATTGAAATTTTTTAATTACATTATATTTGGTTGTATATTATTTAATTATATTTGTAATTAATTCAATAATTAATTAAGTAATGGCAAATTAATTACTCGATAGTTATACTTTTATTATAATTTAATACAAATTTTTTATTAAATAATTTATTTTTAAATTGTTTTTATATTATTAGTTATTAAAATATATATATTATTTTAAAATTTTAATATAATTTAACAAGATACTAAAAAGAAAATTGAATAATTGGCGGGAACCTCTTCCATCCTGTACCTCCCTCTACACGGCCATTCTAGCAGTAACCGCAATAGAGGTTGAATAGCGTCACTGTTGTTTCATTTATCGTAGTGAACGCATGAGTGAGAGAGCTCGGTTAATCGGGAAAATTTAAAGTAAATACAGATTACATTTGAAAAAGATGATTTATTATAATTGTCATATTTAAGTTGAAACATTATTAAAATAAACTTCATGTTTTATGTTCAATCGTATAAATAACTAGTCGAAATCCTAACATCGATACATAGACAAAAGATATATTTGAAACTCTCCAGATCAAGAACAGGAATTCTCCCTTTTGGAGTACGAAGGGTGATAACCGAGTACCCAAATCCTCTCTGGAAGATCTCTGCCTAGAACTTCCTCCCAAAAATCTGGAAACCAATGCCCCTACCAGAGCCATTATAACTATAAAAAAATAACTAAAGTTATTAAATTTTTGATTCGCTAAACAGCTTTTTTTCACACGGTTTATCTTCATTAAGTCGATGGAAAAGTAGCTTCCATCGCGTACCACCTAGGTCACCGTTTTTAAATCTCTTGGCGTAGTCGTTTGCGACCCATGTCGGCGCTTTTACTTTACTCCAATCGTGTACTTGTCTAGCTCCAAGATAGGGAAAAACCGGATGCGCCTTTAGAAGGCGGAAATTTGAATTCTTCAAGCCCTTAGGATTATACGCCCGTTATATCCCACTTTCGTTATTACTTTAAATCGTTCCTGATTTGAAATTAATATCATACTGACATTTCGACACCTTTTTCTTTTTAATTACAAATTGTGGATTAACGATAGGTCAAAGGTCATGAAATTCTTAAATTCCTTTTAATAAGAGGTATATTATTAATTAAAACTTTATCTTTATCTATAATTACTTAAATTATACAAGGAATATTGTCTGGGAAAAATTTATATAACAAACTTATTATATAAATGGTGTAATTTATGACTTGCGATAAACAAAAGTCAGATCACGAATCGTCACTTAACCATCAGATGGGGCAAATGAATATATAAATTGTTATAAATAATATAATTTTAAGATATTTATGGAGCTAATTGATAAAGGTTTTCTCGATTTTCAGTAATTATTGGAATTTTTTAAGTAAATTCTGCATATATTCTTGTTAAATATTGTCACTTTTATTAGAATTGGCCTAAAACATTGGACATTTTTGCAATTTCGAATTTTTCAATTCTTGCAAAACATTAAAAGTCTTTTATTTAAATTTTTAATTGATATAAAATATGAATCGAAAAGTCCTCTTTCAATTGTGTATACATTTTACCATTCATGGTAACCATTCAATGGAATTCCTTTTTTCATTACATCTTTGTACCATTAACAATTAATTATTAGTAAAATGTCTGTTCGTAAATATCATTTATTCGTTAACATTTGTTTGTTTCAAAGCGTTATCAATTTAGTTTTGAAACTCAAAAACAGTTATCGCGAGTTCATTCTTTTCTTCTGAAGTGCTTTCCCGCTGATGAAGCCACATTTAACAATAGAGAGGTGGTCTAAACCGACATAATTGTCACTATTGGTTAAACGTCAAACTGCCAGTGAGAAAAGCAGAATTTTCCCCGTCAGCGTTGAGGTGACATTTAAGCTGATTTAATAGAAAGAATATTATATTTTATTTCTCAAAAAAAAAAAAAAAAAAACAAAGTTCGCTACATTTGTACGTTATAAAGTACGCGAAGAATAATTAAAACATTTGACATTTCAAAATCGATTGAGCATTTGTGTACGAAAGGAGGCCCGATGATAAATAAATTAAAATTGTGTGTTATAAATTTAACGAGGGCACAATTTTAAAGTAATATCGAAAATGTATGTTGCCAATTCAAAGAAATTATTCAATAAGAAGGAAAATAAGTGGAATAGAAAAAATTGAATAGTGCACCATAAATATTTCTAACCCCCCCCCCCCTCCCAAATGATTGATAAGTGACCTCTTGACCCACTTGGCACACAAAAAATCTTGTACCTTCAGGTATTATAATACCTAAAAAAAAAGCCAATGGTACAAAAATGACTGTTTTTATTTTTCATTTCCCTTTCAAGTAAGAACACGCTGTGGTAGATGAAAAAAAAGTAGATGATGAAAAAAAAATGTTAAAAAAGAAAAAGGGAACGAAAGGAAAAATTGTACGTGGTATGACTAACGTTCGGATCCCACATTTTAGTCGTGATAGATGAGTTGAAAAGCGAGTTTTTTGTATCGTAGGTCAGGGTAGAACGTGGAAAAAAAAAGAAAGTAATAAATAAGCGGGGTAGGTGGGTGCAACGGGTTCGAGGTAGGTCAAAGTTAAACCAAACCCTGTTTCTATCGTGACTTTTTTTTATCGCATTTATAAAGAGTACCAAAATGAACTGGGAGAGTAGATTTCAGCCGGTCTTTTGATCGTGAAAATAATTCGCTTGCGTGAGGCAGAAAATGCTTGAGCATTCAATTAATATTTTTTTAACCAAGGGAATAATAAAATAAAACAATCGGACCTTACCGAAATTCAATTTCGACTGAATTTCGGGTCTCAAAGTGGGGGGGGGTGGATTTTTAGTTCTTAAAAAATCTTTTAAATCATAGTATGAAATACGAAATTGTTCGTTGAATTTAATCTTTTGAAATTTCGCGCGCGTCCTTAATTGAGAAGGATCGAAATTGCGATTTATTTTATTTTGAAAAATATAAATTACACTGGAGCAACGAGCGCATTCACCGACGTCGACTTTAATCGCGTCGGGTAATTTTATTTGGGTTTGTCTTTCGAAACAAATGGGACGAAAGCGCGCGGCCGGCGCGTTCCCGAATGACGCTTCGGACGGAGTTAACAAAAAGTGGCGTGTTACACGATTGCCTGCTGACGATTTCATGATGCTTTCACTGGAATTGAAAGCCTCATAATGACGCGATGAATAATTCGTACCGCGGCACAAATTTAATGCACGCGTATCGGTTGAGGGAAACACGAACTTGCAATTGAATAATAGATGACGGGACACATTTCTTTTTTTTTTTTCTTTTTTTTCGGCTGAGCACAGTTCGGGTTGATTTTATTTCATGTTCCTTTTTGAATAAATAGATTGAAACGGATCAATTGAAACGAAGGAGACGAGGTGACGTTATCATTCGGAATTTATCTGCTCTAATCGAATAATTTAATTTCAAATTACGCGTACACCTGAATATATATATATATTTTACTCCAATACGATTTAGTTTTGTATTTGAAGAATATTATAATATTTGTATAATGTAAATTTATTTGATATATTTGAAGGTAAATTAAAGCGAGGATATGTTAAAAGATAGGAAAAAGTTTTTTGTTTAATATTTCATTTTCACATGGGGATATGTGAGCGTTTATAGTACACTGAGAAAAAAGATATAATAAAAATTACTATAGTTTTTGACATTGAAGGGATATAGTCTATGATGTTTATGAAATTACTATACCAACATAGTAATATTTTTTTATATGGTATATTAAAACTTTTTGTATGATCTTGTATAGTTGCCAGGTTTTATGGTAATTATTACCATACTGAATATAACATTTTACTATATAATACATAAAATTTTACTGCGATGGTATGGTAAATTGGCTGAAACTGTAGACAATTTCCATCCAATGCCAGAAAGTATGGTAATTTTAAATAAAACTTTCTTCTCAGTGTATTGTAATAGTTAGTAAAATTTATAAAATACATTTATAAAATACATTTTTAAAATACATATTTTAAAAAAAATTATATATGAAGTAAATATCACTATTAAGGAATAGAACCCATTACCTTACAGTCACCAGTCAGACCTTTTACCACCAATTTACAAGGGTCTTTATACTATTAAATACAACGTCATAATGTAAAGGATAATATTGAATGTTAACAAATCCCCCGATGTATCATAAAATAATAGCACGCGCTAATAAATATCCCGCCAATGCGCTTAAAATGTTGCGCAAACATTTCACCAACCGCCTAATATATTGCAAACCGTGTTTGAGTAATAGTTTCGTAGGACTGCACGTCCCGCTCATATATTTATCCATCCGGACTGTTTCTTTCGTAACTCTCCACCCGCCGGATAATCATTCGCCTTAGTCGAACCAAAAAGTGATAATTAATTGTTTAATTACAGCGTAATATTCAATTAGATTATAAATATGGTAATGGCTCGGCCTTTTTTTTTTTTTTTCTTTCTCATTATAACTCACTCAACCTCGTTGCCGCGCGAAATTAGGAATTTTCCACGCCACGCATCTCGTGTCATTACAGTTTTTGACGTGCAAATAATTAGTTTTTCCTCGTTTTACGTTTAATAATTATGTAAACACGCGATACGAAAGACGCCGGCAAAAATCAACGGGGAGAAGAAAATCGAGACAATTTTTCTTATTCTTAATTTATTCATTACAACCAATCCGCACCGAAGAAACGTTGCGATATGTCATTACGGCTAATCAGTGAGGCTGGCAAAAAAGTCGGGAGGGGGGGGGAAGAAAAAAAGTCGAGCTATAGGCGTTCACTCGTGCCTCGATAACATTTGCATCGATGTTTCATAAATTAATTCGTCATTATCCTAAAAGATAATACTTATGCGGCAAATGTGGCTCACTTTTATCTGATTAAATGTTAGTTGGAATATGGGTACGGTTTATGTTCAAAAAGAGAGCTTGTTAATTACATTTTATACGGTCGGAATTGTAAATTGAAATCTTTATTTTCTATTATTTGGAGATCGCGATAGTAAGTTTGATATAACAAAGATGTATGGGTTTTGCAACGGGCAGAAATTTCACAATTTCAAATTTTTTTTTTTTTTTTGTTAAAAAAAGTATTCTATTCTAAAATTATTCTCAATCTATCATTCTTATCAATTAATTTTTTTTTGTTTTTTGTCAATTATTTTCAAAATGACACTATTCATTATCGACTCGTCCCCACGGATATTTATTTCCTTAATAAACGGGAAAACAACCGAAATCAATTTTTACTGAAATAATTCATTAGAAAATGCAGAAAATTTATTTGACACGAAATTTTAATATCCTTTGACACACAAAATTGCATATTAATTACAGTTCGCGCATCATGAATAATGAATTTATATAATTAATATTGATTGGACAGAGTCGCGTATCAGAAAATTGCAAAGTGGTGTTTTGTGATTAAAAAAAAAAAAAAAATGAAAAAAAAAAATTCGACGAAACGAAAAAGTAATTGACAAATTCGCGACGGCGAGAAACATAAAACGTGACACGAGAAAAATACTCGACGCGATGAATATGGAGTACGTTGAAACTGACATTTCAAAATGTCAATATTGTGCAGGGCTTAATGTTGCCGATTGATTTCACACTTAGTGACGGGAATCGGGGATCATGGCCTCAAATTAGCGGCACAGTTGTAATATCAATTAATATGTAAATCCAATCGGAATATCTTACGCGATATAATATCAAATTAGACTGATTTAATGGACCGGCCGGGTGTAGCCTTGTTAGGAACTTTTTTTTTTCGTTCACATTTGGAAAGTGCGGGAGTATATTTTGCGCAAAACCAAGTACATTAATTTTCGCCAGCGTTCGGAATACGGCGCGCAATATTTCTGGCGTTTCGGTAATATAACTGGATTTATAGTTATGTATTGCGAACTTTTTGCAATACATTACTCACTTAAGTTTGAATTTTTATACCGGTCATTCGTATTCATTTCGAAGTTAATCCGTCATTACTGGTGTTGCAATGGTAAAATATTTTTACGTTCAGAATTTAAATTCATTAGTCGTCTTTTTTTTTTTTTTTTTGGTTTGGTCAATCAAGGCCAATTTGTGTTCCTTACGTTTAACATTTTCAGAACAATTTTCAGGTATTTTTCTCTAATAAGGAATGCTGTTATATTTTCTTGAATACATTTATCTGTTTGCTATCGTTTACAATACAAAACTATTCATTATTTTAATTCATTATTAGATTCCAGAGATTTTACAAGGAAGAAACAAAAGTAGGATTTATTAGGTACAATAATTTTTAAAGAGATCAGTGAAACAAATTTGTCAGAATTGCAATGTGTCCGGGAAAATCTTGATTGTACATTTCACGTTTGTCCGTCATACGCGACAGTGAAATATAGTTGATCTGTGCAACTTGGGATTTCGCAAAGATTCTTCTCTTCTTTTTTTTTTCAATTTCACCGAGCATATTACTGCATTAAGAATAATTAAATCCAGTCGAGCCCAGAGTACAAAAAAAAGAGACGCCGAATGTGCCCTCTTTATATCTTCCCTTTTTTGAATGGCATTTTGTAATAATTGTGATGTACGACATCAAAGATAGTTCTGTCGAAGTGGACGGAAATTAATCTCAAAAATCGCATAAAAGTTCTCATTTCAATTCCCTGACGGATAATTCACCGTCGGATCGCGCTGACTTTTAAACAGTTTGAATTTGATTATAAGAGAGTCTCGATTTAACTGCTGACTTTAATCATTTCTATTGCTTCGGAGTCATTTTCCGAGAAAAAGGTGTCGCAGATCGACAAAATCTTAACGGGGATATCGCGATTAATCGTATTATCGGTCGGAAATTAACGGATCAGTTGTGCGCTGAGAGAAATTTAAAGTAATTAAAAAGAAAAGTTTAAAACAATTGAAGAAAAAAAGTAAACTGCGCGATGGAAATATAAATATATATTTATATATATATATTAGAGTTAAAATTTTACTATCCTTGAGGTGAATTAATTTTCATAATTGTCGAAACTGTTCTATTGAGTTTAACTATTTAAGCTTTACGGTTCACATGGCTTTTTAATCGTTGGGGTGGCGCTGTATTTCATGATATGCTAAATTTCTCTATTTAAATTTTAAATTATCATGAATATATGAAATATGTAAAATATGTCGGTATTTCTTGTTGAACCCATGTATAATATCGTTTAAAACAAGTGTATTTGATCAGATTATATATCCCGTTATATTATCTTAATAATGACAATTTAAATTAAACTTCAACCTATAAAGGATGATAAAATGAAATCTGTGAATTATATAAATCTGTTTTATTACATACTTTTGTTAAATTTACAACTTTAATTTAATTAAGCACTGTGAGTTTAATGAGATGACGCCGTTAATATTTTTATTTCACTTGCATTGTCTTTTAATATATTATTTTATACGAAAAATTGTTGTTAGAAATAATTGCTTTCATTTCTCTTTTGCACTTTGGTTTGTGTGAAAAATATAAATTTATGTTGCATCTATCTACCTTTAAACTTTTAAAGGAGAGAAAGTGCGAAATAGCACAGAGCATTTCGGGTGCGTTAAAATATTAATTCTAGATATAAAACTGTATACTAACAATGCATTTAATATGAACGTACTCACTAACACAAGTATAACTATGTCATTAAAGTACGAAAGTGAGCGCTTTAAAACGAGTTCTAGCTAAATCGGTGATGAAAGAGCAACTAAATCTTTCAAAATGTATGCTATGATATACCTTTTAATTACTTTATTTTCAGCTCGATGAAAATTCAAATATTTTGCTACATTTTCGTTATAAATTAAATTAAGCTATAATTTTTAATGCAATTGTTTTTGATTTCGATGGGACTGCAAGTTCGAGTTTTTTTTCTCTCTCTCTCTCTTTTTGTACGGATCGCACAATGGGGAATTCGTGAAAAAAATATTTTAAGCACATATAACAAGTTCCTCTTTAAATTATCGTATCGTTTTCCCTGTGAAAACGTAGTGTTTCCTAATTTTTTTTAAATTTGTAAATCCCTAACAATCATCTTTCTAAGCTGGCTCTACAAAACAATTTAAAAAGTCGTCAAAAGTTATGTATGTAAGCATCATTATTCTGCATCAATTCATTCTAGTACTTGATTTTAAGAGTAGTGTCTACACTTAAGAAATTAAGAGCATAATACAACGATTCTTTTTAGCAAATTCAGATCTACGTTTCTTTAGAATACGTCAAGGTTGTATTATTTCACTTTGTATAAGTAATTATATTCAGTTTTCAAATGAAGGGTTTGTTTGAAAATCACTTTTAAGGCAAATAATAATGCACTTATGTTGACATCGTTATTTCAAAGACAAAAGAATGCAATATTTTATTAATTAAAAGTAATTATATTGAGAAAAAATATTACAAGAAAGTGGGACCAAGGAATAAAACTCGTAATTTCATAGTTATATTACGTTATTGGGAGAATTTAAACCACACCCCTCTTACTTTTGCAATGTAGTTTGACAAAGGTGGCTCAGAATAGTGGTAAAATGTTTGACTACTGATTGCGATGTTACGAGTTCTATTCCTATTAATAAATAGATTTCTTTTTTAATATTTTGTAAGTTAAATTTTAGGAATATTAGGAATATTATAAATGTACATAATCACATAGCGAAATTGAATATATATATAATTATTAGTTCTATCATTTTATCTACTTGTATGAAAAAGTGGTTATATCTAGGGAAAAATAATATTTCTAATAACAAAAAACTCTAAAAATCCCTGAAAAGCTTCAAAATACAATAGAGTCTAAATTTCAACAATTTTTCAGAATTTATTAAAACTTTTCACATATTTTCTTCTACGTTCAGTTCTCTAAGCAGCTTTTACCATGTTTACAAACATCCCGCGTTCGAATGTTTAATTTCAAACTCGTTCTATTCTTCATAAATTTTTCCCCCCACCATAAATTTGTCCTCGTTAGATCGTCCTACAACTACGTATCGATTTATTTGCAAATTCCAATTCGAGGGATAACATTTTACGATGCTTAGCTAACTATTGTATACGTATAGATGCCAAGCGGAACCAGAGCCTATTCGCCGTTTGTTGTTCGCGAGGGACACGAACAACACTAGGCTGGAGATAGAGGGAAAATCGAGTAATTTTCTTTTTCCTTTTTCGCCATTGGATCGCAAGATCCGTGGATCGCGGCATGAATGGGCAGAGCCGCCGCGGTCGCGCTCGCTCCTCTCCCGCGAAGTGCGCGCGCCTTCGAAAATCAAAATCAATGTACTCTCGGCTCGCTCGCGCACAGCTTGCTCGGCTCGCTAGGAAAGCCCACGCCCTAGTCCTCGACGATCCACGCGTCGTGCGTGAGACTGACAGCGAGAGCCTCGCAGACGGACCCGGCGCCCCCCGTTGCCTTTCCCCCCCCCTCCCTCTCATTCCCCCTTCGCTTCGTCCCCCGCTCCCACTGTATTTATGTACTTGAAATTTATTCCCGCTGCTACTTTAAACTCCTTTACAATAAGACATTACCCGCGCCAAAGTTTACATTAATTTCACGAACAACTCCGTCAATTTATGATGCAATCTATTACTCCGTCTGTACTCTCTCAATCGTAAATTAACCGTTTGACCCTTTTATTTTTCTATAACATTCCATTGCAGGAGTACTTTGCAGGGGTAAAATTCTGCTTCGAAGCGCAATTTATTTATTTATTTTTTTTTTTCTTATTCTTTGTTTTTATGCATCTGGTGATATTTGGTAATTTCTAGGGTGCGATATTAATGGGAATAATATCTTTGCTCGTAGTTAGAATTGTAGTAAGGCCAGTATAATTGGCTAATGATATTGCCATGTGACATAATTTGCGACTGTATGTAGGAAGCGCGCACCTCATCTGTGCTTTGGCGCCATTTCGTAACGGCCCTCTAAAAAGGCGCGCTTAAGCTCGCTCCATTGCGCGAATTAAGTGGAAGGAACGGTGGAAATTTTAAAATTTATCCTTCTTCAATAGGATACGTATATTTCAAGGGGAAGTTTCAACGTAAAGGCTAGGTTTTTTGTACCAGTTGGTGAACGCTATTTCAGCTATAAAAAAAGTTTACTAAAGTTTTGCAAAATTGCTTTAATTTGTTCAAAATAATATCTTATTTTGCGTTGTAGTAATTAATTAATTTTTATTGGGGTAACGTTCATTAGGAAGCCTTGTTACCTTAACGATAAATGTTATAATATCGTCATTTTACGGAATTTTATTATTTTATTTCAGCATTTGAATAAAGTAAAGTAAAAATTAATTAAATAACATTAATTGAAGGTATTTTTAGCATGACAAATCAATTTCAGTAAATTATTGTACGAAAGTTTAACATATCGTAGTGATTTCGAGAATCTTATTTTAGTATGTAACATTTGCTTTTGGTAAACTATATAATTTTGTTTTTGTAAATCATTTATATTGTCAATCAATAATTCAATGATAGAAACTATAATACTATTAATAATAATATTAGTATGTAAAACATATACTTTAAAATTCCTCATTCTTAAATTAATATCTAAAGACATTTTTAAACAAAATTTTTTATTCCACAAAAGTCCAGGGTATCATTAAACGTTCGAACGTTTATTCCACTATTCTTCCACTAATCTTCCATAACATCTTAAATTATATCTCTCAAATGAATCTCATATCCGATCTTCCTTCCTTTGTATCATTTCCCCGCGACTGTTTATTCTCAAACCAGCATTAATATCGAAATTTTGTGTCTCCCGATGCATCAATATTTCCATTGAAAATTTTCTTCAAACGAAGCACCCGCAGCGAAAGGATAACTCATCCTCGCCATTCCGCCCCAAAAATATATATCCCACGTTCAATACGTCCGTTCGAAGCGCGCGAAATCAATATTTTCCGTGAAAATATTTGAAAAATAAAAAGAAGAAAAAAAGTCGATCGCCACGATGAATCAATACCATCAGCCCGGGTGCCATTTTTTAAATACCACCCTCCCGAGTGGACATTTCCAAAGGCAAACATTTGCAAAAACAACACAGGCCGTTTGCGAATGTGCTTTTAATTTTCCAGCGTGAGGGGAGGGGGGAATAAAGCGACGGGACGTTCGCGATCGGCCGAGCGTCGGGCCAACGAAGGAGGAGTAGGAGGGAGGGAGGGAGGGAGGAAGAGGGTCGTGATCGGTATAGCTGGCGGCTGGCGCGCGAGGGCGGGTGGTGCGGGGCCGGTTTCGGGGCGCCCGGGAAGGGTCGGAGGGCGCTCCGCGGGGATCGGCCGTGGCCGCGAGCGCGCAGCCACCTAACACACGCTCGCTCGCTCGCGGCGCCGGCGGTGTCCCGCGCTCGGAGCGCGATTCCGTGCCTCGCCCCAGTCGCACCTCCGCACGCACGCGAGCGCCACTCGCTCGGACGCCGCGCGCTCCCGCTCTCTCTTTCTCTCGCCGTCTCACTCTGTCTCTCCGTCTCTCTCGCCTCTCCGCGTCTCTATCAGCCGCTCTCCCTCCCCTCCCTCCAGACGATCCCCACCCCTCTCTCTCCGCCCCACTCGGTGGGTCGCGACGCGCGCCAGGCCGAGAGCGTTTTCGCGCCAAAACCGCGCGGATCCCCCCCTCCCCGGGAGGGTGACCGGTGTAGGGGATACCCGCGGGAGAGGAGGCCGGGGATAATGTGAGGGAGCCCGGGCGCACCGGGAGCCCCTGTGTGGTGTGTGCGTGCGCGCGTACCCGCGCCTCCAACGGCGCGGCGCGTCTCGCGGGGGGCGCCCAGTACTCGCGGGCTCTTCGTGCCTCCCCTTTCTTGGAAATTCGGATGGGATTTCCGTGGGGTGTGGACGCGATGCCGGATAACGGCGGCATTTAGTGGCTCGGCAGCCAGCGATGGAGTCGGGTCGCACGCGCGCCGGATAATAGCAGCCGAGTACCTTCGCCGCCTCCTTGTCCACGGCGGATTGAGGTTAGCCGTCGGCCGAACTCGCGCCCATGGCGGGCTCGATTTCATAGCGGGTACGTTCCTCACCTTCCCCCCCTCCCCACACACACCGGACACACCTTAGTTGGCCAGAAATTTTCCCTCCGCTTCCAACGAGCGAAAAACCAGCCTTCCCCACCGTAGAGTGCCGGAGCTTTTTCCCTACGAAGAATTTCCATTCGAGCTTTTTTCGCGGAGGGTGATCTTTTTTTTATTGAGAGGGATGAAAACGAGTGTGCCGAGCTCGTCCCGTGGCAATTAATGGAAATTTCTAAGTCCGGGGTCCGTTATCGTCGTGGAATGGGATTTGTGTTGAATCGGCGTGAAATGGAGTGGCCCCGCGGTCTCTCGGTGACCTACCGAGGTCCTGCCAGTTGACGCCACGACGCGCTCCGCAAAAATGGTGTTTTCGCAAGCTCGTACGAGACAGACAGACCGACCGCGTAACCGTGGACCTCCTACTCGTGGGCCCCGCAAAATTGGGGGACTACTGGTTTCGACTGGGAAATACCGATTAGAAGCTCAAACTGATGGATTTGCCTTCTAGTTGATTTGCCAAACAATTCGTGCATTACATTGTAGTTTTCGTCGAGTGCTGCTTATTATAGATGGAGGAATATTTATTGCTAAGGGTCGTGATTAGGAATTCCATTGAAGGAGACGGAAAGTGGAATATAAACTACCCATATATATATACGTGGCAAGCTTTGCTGGGTGTAGATTAGGAAATTGAAATTCATTTGCCTTTAACAGCAATAGCTCCGTAATCCCGCGCCATAGCCACACGAACTTGTAAGGTTACAACAATTGGAAAATGGAGTTGCCCGCGGTGAAATTACAATCAGTGCCCTTAATTAGGTTTAACGGTTGGGAATAATAATGGCCAAATCGTCGGGGGCCATTGCCTTTATGGTGACGTAAATTGGCCACTCAAACGGGACCGCGAGTCGCGCAACGTTTTTCTTTTTTTTTTTCTTCTTTTTTTTTGCACGGGGTCAAAGCGCGCCTAATTGGGCGCCGCCGCGCTTAATCCCATCCGTATCAATTATGGTACGCGTATCGCTGCGATCGATCAGATTCGCACGGCAGAATTATAAAATTGATCGGGAAATTGTGTATTACGGAATGCGCTGGGTTTGGTCCCCGGGCTTTCGGATGTATGCGGGTTCGCTTGGAGCGAGGTGCTTGAATGGAACGGAAGATGAGAACGGTGGATAAGCGTACCCCCCCCCGCCCCTCCCCCGGGGGGGTGCCCCACGCTTTATGGAGTCGGCTAGTTTGTGGAAAGGATTTTCCAGCGACCCTGAACGGCTTAATTGCCGTCGGACAGGCGTGCGCGTTTGCGTGCACGCAGAAAAATACAGACAGTTAATGTTGCCAATGAAAAAAAATTTGGAATCCAACCCCAATGGACAATTTATGAACATTCTTATGGTAAATTATGAAAGAAATATTGTAATGAAGTATTTGTTTTAATAAATCTGTGAAAAGTTCAATAAATTTGTGGGAAAAAGTACACCGAGAAAGAAATATAATAATATTTAATTATACGTATAGTTAATTTTTGTGAATACTATACGCTGAAAAAAGAACTATTAAAAATTACTGTGCTGGAACCTTAAAGTGAAGCCTTTGTGTAATATAGAAAAAGTTACCGTGCCAATACAGTAAAAATTCTGGTGAAACACATCATACTGTAAAAAATGGCCACTTATTTTAATAATAAGTGGATTTATCCACTTGATATTTTGATAAAAATAATTCCGGTTATTATAAGAATAATATTCTTATCATAAGAATAATATTATTACGATTAAAGGAAATAGTGTTAACGATATAATAAATAGTTTTAAATTCAGCATAATTATCCTTTTATATGACTGTCCTTTTATAATAAGCGTATTATTTTGTTCAGTGCAAAGTATGAAAAACACGTTAATTTTTACTGTGCTGGCAGGGCTTCGTTTTAAGGTTCCAGCACACTAATTTTTAATGGTTTTTTTTCAGTGTACAATTATGGTTCCAGTTACCTGATTTTTAGTTAAAATAATCATAATATAGTTAATTCAACTAGAATCCTAGTTATCACTAAAATTAACCATATGACTTTTTTCTCAGTATACTTTATTTTAGCATTTATTTCATATTTTATTTTAACTATGTTTATAAATAGTCTTCTGGAATTGGAATAAAATTTTTTATGGTAAAATTAACTCTTATTATAAAGATTGGTTTTTTTTTACGGAATAAGACGGAACGAAGGGGGGTGCACTTGGACTCGCAGTGACGGTTATTCGGAAAGTTAAGGCCAGGAGAAAAAAAATGACGCGGCGGTGCAATCGCTCGATCCACATGTTCAATGACGCGCACCGAGCCAACGCGACCTCCCCGCCGCACGAAATCATTGTTTTGTTATCTACGCGTTGGCTTCGGCTGGCATCGCCCGAGCAAAAACTTTCGCTTTATTCGGCTTCGTTTGCGAAATGGCGCAGGGAACGGGGAGCAGGGAGCTACGGGATGGGTTTAAACGTCACGGCAAAAGGCCTTTTTGATTTTGCGAATACCAAGGACAGTTTCAAACACAATTTCTAGATAATATAATGAGGATCTAGGAACTTGTCTCGCAGCATTATCGCGCAGAGCGTTCGCATTTAATGCAGTTATATCAATTGAAAAGAATTCTTTTATTCAATTATATTGGTATAATTATTTTGGAAATTTTGACGCTTTGCAATGAGAAGAAAGAAATATCACAAATTACTGGGTTTTTATATGAATTTAAGGATGCTTTGGGATAGTAAATATTTTTGTTATCAATAGAATTGTCATTTTTAGAGATTATGAGGGATTGAAGAATATTAAAAATTGCTTTTATGATTATCATTGGTGCTATTAGAAATATTTCAAATGTTCACTTTCTGGCAGATATCCATAAATTAGTATATGTATATTTTTTTCAGTTTTAACCATTACTATTTTCTCGGTATACAATTTACAGCGCGCATGAAGGAAGTTATGATGATGGATTTGGATGATAACTTTGAAAAATCAACTGAAGCTTCAGAGAGGTTCTTTTATATACGCGAAAAAAAAAAGATAGAACAAAAATTACTATACTGTATAATAACAATGTTCTAAAACGTGTTTACGTGGTACTTTCATGAATTAATAGCCAAAAGGGAAGAGTTATAAAATTTACTTGGGCCCTATAATACAGAAAAAATTGCAAAAGCTTCACATATTAATATTTGTCAAATAATTTATGTCAGTATTGTTATAAAGTATAGTAATATTATAATATAATAAATTTTTTGAATAATTTATTGGGAATTTTAAGACGGAAATACATTTATCGGTATTTTATTTATTTTGTTTTCTTTTTTTTTGAATGAAAATTAATTTCGTGAAAAAACAGTTTATACACTGAGAAAAAAGTAATAGTAAAATTGAAAACAATTTATATCCATTTGAGGATATCTCTGGAGAGTGACAAATTTTACTATTAAAAATAGTTAAAATGATAATTATCAAAGCAATTTGTACTACATTTGTACTAATATTTACTACATGACTTTTAAATTTTACTATTATTAACAGTAGAAATAATTACTTTCCCAATATATCCTCAAATTGATACAAAAAATAGTAATTTGTAATACATCTTTTTTCTCAGTGTACGAAAAGGGTACTGCAAAATTGTAGTTGTATGCACATATTTTTTTATTTTTATTGTCCGCTAAAAATCACATTTTTGTCTCGCAGCGAAACGTGTACAGTTGTAATAACTTTTTCTTTTTTTAACGCGAGCGCAAAAACGCGAGAACTCGTGTTACGATGCCTCGCGGCGTGTCTCGCTCCAAATTCCGTCGACGGCATTTCAAGGATCAAAAATCGACGCGTTCGAAAAGTCACGAAATAATGGCCCGGGAAAGAGCGGATGACGAATCCCAGTCATCGATTAACGTCAAATTGCGCGCCGAGAAACAAGTTACATTTAACATTGTTACACCTCCTACGCTGAGGGAAAATTTTTGAAAAAATTGTAATTTAAGGACATGATAGACAAGGTTGCAAAAAGTACAATCAAAAATCGTACAATGTATTCAAAAATTTGTAAAAATGAAGTTAAATTTGATCATATTTACGTGCTTTGTGAACACATTTTATAATTTTTGATCGTAACTTTTTCGCTTTATCTACAATGTCCTCAAATTACAAAAAAAAGATTACAATTTTTACAAAAAATTTTTACTCTGTAGCCGTGGTAACGTATTACCACGGCAATTTTACCATAACATAGTATTAAACTTTAGTTCACAGTATAGTAAAATTTAAAAAGTAAATATATCCAGGAAGATTTCCTATATTAATATAAAAAATTGTACCGTGAGATGTCATTAATTTGACCATAGCAATTGCGAAAATGGTCGCGGACGATATATTTTCAAAACGTCGGAAGTTGAAGTAATTTTTAATACAACCTTTTTTCCACTCCGTCGCGCATTCATTCCAGGATAAATGAACGTTTTTCTGATCGGAGTGACCCCTTTTTTTTTTTTTTTTTTTTTTTTTCGGTAATACGAGCGCGCGCAAATTTTTTATCCTCGATCTTTTCCCAGAACGTGCGCGGGTTTTGCGACCGAACCGGTTTTTTGCGCCGTTTGATTGAAGAATCGGAATTTTATGACGACTGACTGACGCGCGGTTAAAAACTTTTGTTTCGCGTGACTGCAATGCGATTTCGCGATATTTCGAACGCTCCGCTGAGCGTTTTTACGCCGCTTTGACGCGCGCAAATTAAACCAAAAAAAAAAAAAAAAAAAAGAGGAAAGAAAAAGGCGCGAAACTGCACCGCGATAACTTAACGACACTGTAATTTGAATATCCGCGGGCGATCCGCGACAACGGTAAATTCTCGATATTGCAATTACGCGCGAGTTACGGTCTTACAATGTTTGTTTAATTTTCACGAGCGAGCGAGGCTGTAAAATTGTTACGCCGAAGCCGCAAAGACCCTTAACATTTCGCGAACCGATTCGGTGCGATGTGCCGACTAAAGTTGATATCGCAGATCCCGCGGCCCTGCAATATATTTATTACTGTCATATACACGCAAAACGTTTTATCATAACCATACCCGTTGAATTATTTCAAAATTTTGCCGCAAAAATACGAAACGTCCGGAATTAATAATTATAATAATACGTAACTTTGTTATTTGCAGTTAATAATGAAAATTATTAGACGTAATATGCGTCAAAAGGATTAAAATGAAGGATGCTAAATGTAATGAAAATGAATAACTGTTTGAAGCTAAATTATTGCGTTGGAAATTAATTTTTTAACATTATTTACGAATCTTTTTAGGAGGAATTATACTGAGAAAAAAGTTGTAATAAAAATTATTTCACCTTCTGACTTTTAAAGGGTATTTATTATACAATTACTATACCAACATAGTAATATTTTGTATATGGTATAGTAACATTTTTTATACACGTAGAAAAAAATTGCAACAAAAATTATTATACTGTATAACAACGTTGACGTAAAACGTATTGGTGTGGCCTTTTAATAAGTAGACAGTCGAAAGAATACAAGATTTATACAATTTATTTGTCTAGTATAGTAAAAATTGAAGGGCGTTTACCAATATTTTGATACTTGCCAAGTAATAATGATTTAGCGTCAGTGTTGTTATAAGGTATAGTAAATTTTGTTCCAATTTTGTTCTGCATGTACAATTTTTCAATGTTTTATGTTGGTAAGATTTATGGCAATTATTACCATACTAGTTATAAAATTTTACTCCAATGGTATGGTAAAATAATTGAAACTATATACATTATCCTTCCAACGCCAGAAGCTATAATAATTTTAAATGATACTTTTTTTCTCAGCGTACAAAAAAATTAATTAAACAAAATATTAATTACAATTTCACCAAATACAAATTTTGACGATTCATCAAGGGAAATAAAAATGTTATTTAAATTAAATTACAGACGCGAATAAAATTATATAAAAACTTTTTAATACATATATTATAGTGGCGGACATTTTCGTACAATGCGGTAGACGCTAAAAACGCTAATCCATAAATGACGGCAACTTATTTTTTTATTTTTTAACGAACTCTTATGAAATTACACGTCCACTTTTGCGGCAAATATATAAATTACGCGGAATACTGGGAATTTATTAATGACCAAAGCGTCACATTAAAACATCGGCAAAAGTTGATCCGTCCAGAAAAAGTATCCTTCATTTATTATGGAAAACGATAATGCCCGGGGGGGTGGTGAGGGTGGGGTTGGGGGGGGGGGACCGGTGAATGTTTAATCGAATCTTTCTTAGAGCACGTTTATAGATTGCCTAAAATATTAACCCGGGATACGGCATAAATGTGCAAACAAATGTAAATCACAAACGGGCAGCGTGCATCATTGGTGTTCGCGGCTGAGACGGCAACTTTGCGGGACGGCGCGGTACGTGAAGGGGTTAATATTTAATTCCATTTATCTCGACCGAATTGACGGCCGCAGAAACCGCCGAGCACGTACAAGGACCCGGCTTATGAGATAATCCGGTTACCATCTGACCACTTAAAATTAAACTTTACAACGCGGAGAAAAAGGACGAGTCGAAAGGTACAGCCAAGTAATCGTTTTTAAAAAAGTTGCCGAGCAACAATTCTCCCCCCTTTTTGGTGACTTTAACTTCCGTGATTTGTGTACAAATGAATTGGACTCGTTTTCAGTCGGGTCGGAATTATTTTAGCGCACAAAAGTAAACGCGGCTGCGTCAAAAGGAAGTGGAATTCAAAGTGAAATGGAACGAAATAACACAAACACGAGAACGATGCAATTTTAGATATTTGTTTATATTGGAATGTGTACAAATTAATATGTACACCTCGCGCAGTAGGCTACATAATCTCTCGTGTTTTTGCATGACTTCATCTAACGGTTATAACCTAAATATTTGCTCGAGTGCCTTCAACCAACACCGGACGGTGCGGCTCACTGATGTAAGCGTTACGTAGGTGCAAATGCACTTGCCGCTCCCCACCTTAAATGGAACAATGGCGAGGATAGAATGGGGGGGAGGGACGTTTTGTTCCAAAGTAAATCGTGACGATGAAAAAATATTGCAGTAAACGTGTAACAAATTTTGGCAATTTAAATTCATTTAATTTCATTTAAATTTGATAATTTAAATTCATTTTAATTCGTTTATTTCGGGATAAATTTAATTAAATAAAAATTTTGTTTAGTTCCAATTGTTTGACAAAAGTTTTTTTTATATGAAAACAAAAGTTTATTGAGGGAGGGGGTGAACGTTCGTTCAGGTTTTGAAGAAATAATTTATGCGTTGTATTAGGGAACAGGTTTTCTTGTCGGTATTTTAAGTAGATAATCGTTTTAGTTTTAATCGATTTATCTTAATTCGAAACGATCTTTTTAAGAGTGTCGAATCTCGGCGAGCCCGAGACAGCCCCTTGACAATTACATCAAATAATTAGACCGCAGTTCACATTGTCCTTCTCGGAATGAAATTTAAATTTAATTAGGCTTTCCTTAAATTATTCAGCGGCCCTGTTTAGGCTTTGTTAAGAACCTTCCTATCTAAATTAATTTTAATTGCACCTCGGTTCGAATACTTTCGGCAATTTTCATGCAATTTTGACAATGTGGCAATGGCAAGGCCATTTTTATCGTGCAGTAATTGCAGTTATTTTGAATTGTATTTAAGAAGTAGCATTATAATAAGCAAGTAAACTTTTTTATGTTTTCTGACATTAAATGTAACAATATTCCAATCTTTTTTTTTTTGTTAGAATTTGTTTCAGAATGTTTTTGATAAATATTTTCGCAAAGGGAAGAATTAATATAATTAATTGTTATAATTAAAGCATATCATTGCATAATTATTAATTAAAAACTTTTTATTTTGCACGTATTGTATAAAAGCTGTCTAAAAACTGCAATGTTATTGTTGTAGTGTTTGAAATTAGTTTTCTTTTATTTTAAAAAGCGATAAAGTAAGAGCGAATATAAATTTATAAAGGAATTGTTCAAACACTTTGCACAATGTACAATAACGGGGATTTTGAGCTTATTTTCTCAACATACGAAAATTCAATACACTTCCTGCACTTTTTATGCAGAACCATTAAAGTTTTAACAAACAGATCCCTTTCATACAAGCGTGTTACCTTTTTTTTTTAATCAATTCATACAATGCGGTATCTCTAATCCAGAAATTATTTTCAAGTTTAAAATCCATTTTAAGGAACTTATCAAAAATGAATCATCATTTCTCGTGGATTAATTTCGTATTTTCATAATTATTTTACAATTGTTGTTAAATTTCCTCGCGGCTTCATTCTCTAATTAACGATTGCATATTTTACCGTCAGTTTTCTCCGCGTACCGAGACGATAATGCCAACTGTACTTTGTCCCAGTTGTCAGTCAATATAAATAAAGTACTGCTTTATTATTGGCTAAGTGTCGGTACAATTGGAAAAATAATCTACTGGGTCAGCGTAAATAGCTATTGGATCAACATTATGTTCTATTTAGAATAACATGCAGATGAATGTTGAGATTTTTTTTTTTAAGTCGACGTTGCACATCACTAACTAACTTGTAACTTAGACTCGCTTTGATTAGACAAAAGTATGACAGCTTTGTCCCCTATTTTCAATAATAAATAACAAATATTTTCTCAGTGTTACACGCTAATTTTTCACCATCATATTTTACCCTTAATATTGCAAAGTTAAATGCAACGAACTGCACTCGAATACAAAGTTTATTTTCCTTCTCTCACATTTCAATTCGAATAACGTACCATGGGATAATTTTCCTGTTAACCATTACATTACCCATCAATCGCGGTACCAATACCAACCTAGCGCTTCATCTTTTGCGTTATCAGCCGAAGCGTTATCATGGCAAGCATTGATCTTACAGCGAGGTTAATTTTAATTTTTCCCCGTTACACAGCCGTCAATATCGCCTTCCAATACTGGAACGACGCCGTCCAATGCCGGTCCAATTTCCCACTCGGGGCAATTTATAACGATTCTGATTAACGATAACGATTCGGAATCGTAGGTGCGAACCAGGGCTATCGATTTGTCGAACTAGTTTCGAAAAAAATCGAACCTCGCATATGTGTCAGCCGGAGTTTCTTCAAGTGGACGTCCGTAATCCGATAATAGGTCATATCATAAACTCATTTATTAAAGCGACAGCTCGATAATCGGGCGGGGGAGCGAGGGAGGGGGGAGGTGCGGGCAGGGGGGGGGGAGGCTGAATGCAAAGCCGCCTATCGGACTCCTTTAATTTTATTCATATTTAAGGTTCAAATGTCGATCGCGGCTTCAATTAAAATATGTAAGCCAGGCGTCGCTTGATTTTACGGTTATTGTTCGCGCGGCGATCGCGAAAATGATTTATTGGCCATCGCCGTGAATTGCCATTGTCGCAAAAACGGCGCGAATTTAGCGTGCAATATTTTTTTTTTTTTTCCTTTCCTCCTCTTTTTTTCCTTCTTCGTCTTTTTTTTTTCTTTTTTTTTTCATTATACTCGTGATGTAACATGATTAATGGCCATGGAGGTATTGTTAGACCGAAGTGCATAATGCACGGTTGCTAACTTCAATGTGGACATTTCGCTGCAACACGGTTATTTATAAACTTGCATACACACGCCTCGTGTTTAGGGATTAACGTGAGGTTTAATTAAATAAAGGGCGTGTGTGTGAGCGCGCGCGCGCCGACCCCTTTAATTGGTGGTCAGCCGTATTATAAAATAAGCAAACTGTTTATGTTCGAATTGCGCGCCCACGCCGGGATAAGGTGTACCTTGGTTCAAATGACCAACCCGAATTTAACTAATCCTTTTACCAGTGATAATGAACGAGATGAATGGATGAAGGATCGGTATTGCGAGCTATCTGCATTGGGAAAAGTGTGAGGGTGGTATTTAAGAATTGAATGCGAATTGAGAAATTGCCAGAATCGACCTACGGGGCCGATTCTGGCCCAGTACTGTTAGCCAGACTTTGGTAAATAGATAGGGCTGGTACTGGTTTGAGCTTGGTTATCAACAAAAACAGAAGATAACCAGATGTAAGACATGCCAGGCAAAATATCAACGCCATAGTTGATCCAGACTTGAAGCAGTACTGGTGATTTAAAAAAATTGTTCAATGTAAGACCAACGTTGGATGATTACTGGTAGGGTATAGGTATACCACTGGTACTTTTAGTTATTGGGTACTGGCCCAGTGTTATCACTCCATTACTGGCACGATTCCGTCACAGTACTGGTGAACATATTGTACCAGTATTGGTAACTCTGGTACCAACACTGGGCATGTAGAATATTTCCTACTGATTTGTTCATATTCGTATTAATTTAGGGATAATGAAGAAAAATTTGTTATTGTTACAAGTACTATAGATGATAATTATAAAAGTATATTTTGAATTTCTTCTTGTTTAATTAAAAGCTACTGGATCGTTTATAAATTTTAATGTTATTGAAAGTAAACATGTTTACTTTTCCAATGCATCCTGGAATTAATGTAAAAATAAGTAATTTGTGATATTGCTTTTTTTCTCAGTGCACAATTAGAAGAAATTGCGACCAAAATTATTTATACTATACTTCATAGCAACACAAATGGTACCGAAAAGTAGAACGTTCATGTACATGTAGAAGGAGATAAAAAAAGAAGCTCGTTTACATTTGGAAAAGTTCAAAAATGGCATTACGCACGGAACGGAAACAAAGTTCGCTTATATTTAGCGTTTCTTTTGTTTCTTTTTTTTTTCTTTTCGTCGAGAACGTTTTATTCTTCAGTCGAACAATGTCAAGTCGCCCCCCGATAATATTTTCATTGCTCGTCCTTTTTCTCCCCCACTTATTTAAATAACACAGTAATTTGAGTTGAATTTAATCGACACGCGCAATGACTCCCGAAGATGATTTATGATGGTTCGGAATGCGAAAGCGATTCGTAGATTAAGTCTCAAATTTATAGTCCGTAAAGCGGGTTTGCTTTAAAAATAATCAATCTAAAACCCTGCCTATGAAGCGAGACTCGCTCTAATTTCGTAACTCTCAATTATACAAGATTATGCTTTAATTGAGTCGAGGCAATTTTTGCCGCCCCCCTCCCCTCCCCGACTTTATAAGTCAATTTATATGTAAATTGGGTGTTTTGTAAATGTACACCGAGTCGATTGCAAACATTTCCTTATTTACAACTTGAAAATTGCAAGACATAATGCATTTAAGCGTTGGAGGAAGAAAAAAAAAAGGATTAATGCATAGAAATAATTGACGAAATTCATTGTTCGTTATAACAGGATTATTTGGAACTTAAAACTTACGAACACTTTGGTTTGTCCGGCGGTTGCGCAACATAGTTTTCCGGTCGGAAGGATTGTAATAACTGCCAGCGTACCGGTTGTGTAGTGGCGGGAAACCGAGGGAAAAAAAAAACGGGAGAAAGAAAGGAAAAAATTGCGATTTTTGAACGAGAGTGGTTGTGGGGGGTGGAAGTGGGGACGGTCGAAAGTAATGACATTTCGTCCGGCCAGTAGAACATATTGCGTTGGGGCAGCCAGTAGTCACGTCATATATAGTCGGGCGCGGAGTATTGTTGTCAGTAGTAACGTCAAGCTTTATTAAGCCAGTGAATTAAGCAGCTTCGGTCAGCCGCCGGTTTCTCGGGAATACGCTCGAATATTTGACGCACCTCTAAGTGTATAATGCCGTACCGACTAAGTAATGATCATTATGACACGAATTTTTCGTCGTCTTGCAATTTTTACCGCTTTAATATCTTCTGCCTTTATGAAAATATTGAAATAAACTTGTCGTTGGGATTTTATAGTAAATGTGTATGACTTTAATATTAAGTTATAATTTATTTATGTATAATTTTTTTTCTTAATATAATCTCGGAAAAATGTCGATTTAAAAAGTAGATATTTCATACGTGATTGGCTTTTAGTTTCATTTTTATCAATGTTTCCAAATGTGGATAAACAATTGTTTTCATTTTTACAATTCTCGTTCTCCTTTTTTGCGAACGTTTTATGTTTCAATTGCGTACTTTGTGGATATTTAATTTCACTTATAGTAATATAAATTAGGTTTTCAAGTATCCTCATTTCGGACGAAAACAAACCGAATTCAATTTTGCCGGTGGTAAATATTCGTGTAAAATTTTTCATTGCCTACGTTTGGCTCGCTGATAATTTGTTTAAACAAACAGAATTTCAGTTTGAAGTTTGTAATTGAAACAAATGCATTTACGATAATATAATTTTCAACTCTGGCTTGCGCAAGTTCACTTCGAATGCAAAAATGTTGATTTAGATAAAAATTGAGATTTTGATATTGACTTGTTTTTGTTTAATGAAAATCGTTGCTCTCGGGAAATGTTTTTTATAAAAGTATGTACTAGAAATTTGATAAGTATGAAAAATGAATAAATTCTATCTCGAGGAATGTAATAAGTTTATAAATTTTCAATTAGTTTGCAATTTTATACTCTACTCGAGTCTTTTTTTTAACATTTTATATTTATCATTAATTTACAATTGTTATTAATTAAATTTCATAATGAATTCAACGTTTGAGCTTGCGAATTATTAAGTTTTACTACGTGCAATCTTATGACAAAATCATGACTGAAAAGTTTAATTTTGACAATTATATCATCGCATAACAAAGACAATTTTTTATTAATAATCACCGCGGAAAATGTCTTGGCTCAAATCGAACGCCATGCTCCGATATTGAACCGATTTAATAATGCGTACCTCGCGATACGCTTTTACTAATCTTTCGATCTACCTTGTCCAAACGACGTACCGAACGCAACGATTTGCATCGCGGGATCTTGATTACAGTTTTACGATCAATAATTTTAATAGCTCAGACACTGCGGAGGCTGTTTCGTTAAAAGAAAGGGAAAAATTATAAAATAATAAATAACAAGCCCCCGGACAATTTACGATCTTGATTTCATAAAGTGGGCTTTTACGGTTACGATTACCGCAACGATCAATAATTTAAACATAATTTTAGTAATTTTTGTGGCACTTTTTCTTCATTGGTTTTAGCCGCTTTTACTGCGCCCGCTATTTTACAGCCACCGTAACACTTTTATCGTGATGATTTCATTTTGTACTTATGGCCACTAAATTTCAAACGCACTACACAATTTACGCCGTTATGATGTAGCAAAGAAATATACGGTTAAATTAATTTGATATCTAATAAAACAGATATTCCTAATAACCGCAATTGAAAGAAATCCTGTAACGAGGTTTTTTTTTCCTTTTAACAACACTGGGAAAACGGAGCTACTTTTATAAATGTGCATTAAAAAAAAGTTGTTCGATAAATTTAACTAAGAATAAATATTATTTAAATTTGGAGTATGCTTGTAACTATATATGGACATTTGGAATGTAATTTGAATGATTATGAAATTAAATAAGAAACGTTATTTTTCATATTAGATCAAATGTTATAAGAAAATATATAGTAAAGTTAACTATATCAAAAAGTGGGAACAGAGTCTCTTTACGAGTTATTATTGTATATTATAAAAAATCCAATCGATTTTATTATTTGAATTACACAAACTGTGTCGGACAATATTTTTCCTTTTAAAAAACAGTAATTTTGGTTTTCATCAGATACACGTGTATCCGAAGCAAAGTTAAAACCAGTAATATAGTTTATCACATTGTTTAAAAATTTTTTTATCCCGCGAACACAACAAATTATAGTAATTATTGTTATATTTATTTCCGTGGAGTATAATAATTTTTTATACAACTTTTTTACACGTGCGCAATGTAATAAAACTTTAAAGCGGGTACAGGGAAAGGCAATTTATATCTTCCAAATATAACTTCAAATTGAACGTTAACATAAAATTTGTAAATGGCTTTCAGTTTGAGCGCGCCGCAAAAAAATTACACCGTAACAGCGCAAAGTTGCCTGCTTTCGCGTATATTTGGAAATAATTCCTCGTAATTATCCGGCCGCGGTTCGAATTAAAAAAAGCAAAACGAAAAAGGGAGTAAATTTTTAATGCGAAGGGGAAAGCATTGTCGGACGAAGCCAAGGGGGAAAAAATCCCGCGAATTGTAATAAGAGTTCTTCAGTTGAATTGTACATTTGACGTTCATTTTGCAGCGATATATCGTGCTAAGCATTAAATTCGCATGTTAACGCGGCCGAGTCATTTTTTTTCCAGCAACAAAATTGCATTTTTGATTAGACGTTTAATGATAATTAGTCTAGGGGTAGGGGGTGGGGGGTACATTAGATATCGGACGCGCGAGATCCGAGATGATTGCTCCAAGTAATTGCTCAAAGCCATTTTCTTATGAATTGTTCGCGATAATTAAAAACTGCAGGGAGAAAACAATTTTTTTTTCTTTAACTTCATTCCAAACGAAAATACCCTTTAGCATCATTTCAATGCGTTTGATAAGTTATACAAGACGGAATCTTCAATTACGGCGCACTGCCTTTTTTCATTTTAAAATGTATACTTTTTATGACGAAATGAACTTTAGAAAGCTCGCATGGGGGATATAATAAAAGTGCAGTAGTTTATTGCAGATTTATTTTGACCAAAAAAGGAAAAAGATGTGGAATTTTATTTTAATTTACTTTACAGTCGACGACATTAATTGGTACCGTCAAACGGGGTGAGATTGGACAGGTTTTAGATATTTTATTAAACATTTATTACAGTTTACATTGTTTATTTATTTTTTTTTGTTAGTATTTGCTATTGAAGTATAATTTTACTATGACTCTT
>JABFPN010000839.1:0-37315 GCA_022817305.1 Leptoteleia sp. ZL-2020
ATTTAGAAATGAAACAGAAATATTTCCTGTTAAAAAACTGTAATTTTTACCTAAAGACGGATATACATTTGAAACACATTTAAAAACAGTAATTTTTTCTGTCACATTTTTCTCAGTGTATCTTACATGAATAATTTTAGTTACTGGCAAAGAAAACTAGCAAGTTTCTTGCAAGTTTTTTATAGTTAGTATCTTGCGAGTTGTAGCGTTACAAAACTGGCAAGGATCTCTCTAGAATATCTTACAAGTAACTTGCAAAAATGAAAGATGAACTTGTAAGTTACTAGCGTAAAACTTGCATCAATTTCTACCTGGGAGGCAATGGGTTAGCGACACCGATGAATAGCGACATCCAACGGAAAAAACATAAAATAAAATGTTTGCCAAAAATTAGAATTCAGTTTGTTAAAATTTGTAATCCCTGGTTTCTTAATTTTTAATATTCTTTTCTCTCCGTGTAATACGTTTTCCCCTCATTTTAATTGACTAAGAAGACGAAGGATTTGGCCAGATATTCAAATTCAATTAACACTCGCGTAACATTAAATTTTCTTAATAATTATAAGCATCATTTTGTTGTTTATTTTACCATAACGGATATTTAAATTGTTAATCGTAAATAACATTATTCGAAATTATCTTAGGTTTTTCACGTTGTTTTAATACAAAAGTATGTAAGTCACGTAAATCTTCGTCGTGTCACAATTGATACGCTAACTTCATGACAATTATTTATCCTTTACAATGCATCGCGTTACATTTGGAATACTTCGCATACGTACACGAGCGTTACCACGTAACGTGACGGCTTTATCGGTGTACGAAAAACGAAAGTTGTTAATGTTATCATGCGGAGAAAAAAACAACTTTTCAAGAAAAATCACTGTACAACTGCGTTGAAAATTACGTAACTATGAAAAGATTCGGATAAAAGTTGAACAATTATTCAACTATGTTTCTTTTTTGCTTTTAGTTCGTACACTTTGACATGTTTAGCCACTGAATAAGAAGTGTACCACATGGAAAGCAAAATGACGTGACGTAATGATTAAAGAATGAATCTCGCATGGGCATTTTCGCTCGCTAAATTTATGAGCGTAAATAAGGTAATTATTTGTTGCAAATTTGTGCATATAATAATCGTGTAAACAATTTTAGTTGCCAATAAAAAATATTTGTCTTTACTGCTGTTTACGTCGAAATCATATTCAGAAAAGTAGGTCGCATTTCGAAAACGGACAAGTATAATAAATGAATGAATGTAACGAAATGTAATTACTCTTATCTTTAAATAATGCTTAAAAAAGCCATACTTTCGTTAATAAGAAGATTTTGATTATTTCGCAGAATATTAAAGAAGAATTTGCAAAAGGAAATTTAGTGCCAATAACGCACTCTGAAATCTTACATACATGATTATTATGATTGGGCATTTAAGCGATGGCCAAAAATAAAATAATTGCATTCTAATTTAGTAAACAGATTTATTTGGGATCTGCAAAAACTTGTTTAACGTAAGCAACGGAAGTGTCTTAGAAAAGTAGGTTAAGGTGTAATGCGTATATTACGAGGTAGGAGTAGCCACCTGTTACGCAGCAAGTTGTTGTGTTCTCGGAAAATAACATTTTTTCCCTGCTTTGAATTATTATAATAGGTTCATTTAGTTACATTACATTATCTGCATGATTTTTGGAGGAAGGAATAATTTTTGTTTTCGTATCTTGTATCTTTATGTACGATAATTACTTTACATTTAAATATAAAAAATATTTTAGTAGTTTTTGAAATTTTATTAACTGTCATAATAATTCATTTATGGTAATTGATAATTACGCCTCCTATTGAAATGGGTAAAGCAAAATTCATGATAATTGTGTAAAATTTCATAAATTTGATTTTATGATAAATTGTAATTTACTACACTGAAAAAAAAAAAAACATTAAAAATTACTGTGCTGGAGCCTTAAAGCGAAGCCGTTTGTACAATATAGAAAAAAATTACCGTGCCAGCACAGTAAAAATTCTGGTAAAACACACCAAAGTATGGAAAATGCGGTAATTTTTACTGTGCTGGCACGGTAAATTTTTCAATATTGTGCAAACGGCTTCGCTTTAAGGTTCCAGCACAGTAATTTTTAATGTTTTTTTTTTTCAGTGTATACTTTATATTGTTTATCATGAACATTCCTTATGTTCATTCATGGATAAAAGTAAATAAAAAAATTTACAAGCTTTCATATATTCATTTTGAATTTTTTATTCAATATTATTTAATAAAAATTTTAATTTAAAGAAGTACTCTAAATTATTATACCATTTTAATCACAAATGTATGATTTAATAATTCATTTTTCGTGATTTGATTGAATTTATTTTTAATTTATACAATCGTACAATGTTTGCATATTATTCGGAATTATTATTTACTTCGAATTTGTACAAAAAATATACATAAATATTGATTAGTGTAACGAGTTACATAAGAGTGCATTTTTGTTAAACAAAGAACATGATGAAATCATACTTAATGTTGTTCATTGAAGATAACTGACGTTTTCTAGTTGTTCTTTTGCCATACGATTAGTTCTATATTTACATTAGAATCTATAATTTACATGATTGGAGTAACTCATAAGGAGATTTTATATAGATTAACTTTTTAAGAAATCAGTACTTTTTGTTTAGCGTACTTAAACGTTACATTATAATAATTAATTAAGTCATTTTTTCCAATATTTGTTAAAATAATAATAAATTTTTCTGAGTGTACACTTTGTTATACAAGTATATAAAGAAGTAATAAATATTTTACATTAAAAGTTACATTTTTTATTGCACTAAAGATAATAACGTAACCAATTAAATAACAAGTTCTTTTTTTTATTTAATTATTCCTATTTTTTGCAACTAGCGACACATTATCACCTCAAAGAAATCGTAACTTTTGCGATTTCATAATACGTGATAATTTGCACAATACTCTTATGTGTTTAAGTTTGACTACATTCTGCACAATATATACATTGTGTTTCTTAATAATACTGTGCTAAAGTTATAATAAACGTTAACCTTCAATTGGAATAAAAACCATTTTCTTTTTTTTATAATAATACTTTTATAAAATAAAAAATCATATTTGTTAATATTAATAATGGGAATAAATAATAAAATAACTATTTTTGTTACAATTCAGTTGATAGAAATAAACGTTGAATATGATGATGGGATGAGAAATTGTGTATTTATAAAAAGTTAAAGTGAAACTGGTTCATATATACTTACATTGATTTTAAGCGAGTGACACTGGTCGTACAGCGTTTCGTGAATATTTTAATTAAGGCTAAAATTAAAAGTGACAATGAATAAATGAAACAAGTCATTTTTTTCATATTGTTACACATTCGTCCTTCCATGTACGTGTTGATCTCACAGACTACTTACAGTCTTATTGCTAGATCAACGCTGTGACTCATTAGCTCTTTTTCCGCTAGAAATTGAATTGTACGATAAAACGTGATATAATAAAAGAAACTTCACTGGACTGAACATAAAAAAATTTTTTTTTATTTGAAAAGAAAATTGTGTCATGGTATCGTTTAATTTCAATTCTCAACAATAATTTATTACTCTTAATTTCTTTCTTCGTTTATTTCCAATACTGCGTTCATTATCTTAAAATATACAGCAATCACTGCTAATATTTATTTTAAAAAAAAGTTATACTTTTTATTTATGAAACTTGTATAGCTTTATGAACATAAAATTGTAAAAATTCGGTAAATAAGCCGATAAAAAATTATTGTTAACTATTAACATAGTATATATTTAATTAATTTTCTTACAGTTAAAAAAAATAAAGTGAATTGAAATTGTCTATAATTTGAAGAAATGTTTTTATATCAAAAGCATTATATAAAGAAAGAAATTATTGTCTTCTACTATATGTAGCGGCATTAATTACATGTCGAAAATTAATAACATTTTCATGAAAGAAGAAAGAATATTAATTTTAATATCTGCCAATATTCTCTAAGATATTATCTATATACAATAAGATGATAATATAACAAGAAGATGATATTTATATACTAAATAATACAAGAAGATGATGTTTGCCCCTTTTAGATACAGTATAATAAATTTATTTTTTTCTCAGTGTATTTTTATTTCTTACTTACTATGTGATATTTCACGTAAATTTTTATTCTATGTGATACTTTTCAGTGTGGTATTTTTACATCTAATACTTTGAAATGTTACATAAATACACCCTGAGAAACACTAATTAACTATCAGTAAAATGTCAAACCTTTGAAATGGAATTCGTTGAATGTGTGATAAAATTCGCGGAAATTGAAACGTATTATTAGTAATTGTGGGTAAAACGACGTTCGATGAAATCGTTGATGATTTACCAGTTAGAAGTTGGAACAATACGGATGTATGTTGATTGATAGAAAAATATCATTTTTTATACACAAAATGTCAATACGAATGTGAATATTATGTATTCACACGAATTTATGGGAAATAGGCTTATCTTCGGTTTGTACGAACAATTACATAATTTTCTCTCTATGTCTTTATTGCGTATAACATGCAATCATAATAAAATACACGAATGCAAAACTTCACAAGAAAAGTTCACAATAGTTTGCATTACGATAGTTATAAACTACCATTACAAGACGAATTATTGTTTATTTGTATTGTAAAGTAAATAATAAGTATGAGAAAGATAATGTGACACCGAAATTGCACATGTCACATTTTATTATAAAAAAAGATAAAATATAGACTATTCATTATAAAATAAGTCATTTTTATGTTTTAAATCAATTTGTTAGAAAAAAATTATATTTTATTATGTGTTGTATCGACGATTCGATTTTATTTTAAGTATTATAATTAAAGTCAATAACTGGAATTATAAATGAACTGTAATTTTGAAATTTAATATATAGCAAACTCATTTGAATTATTTCATTAATTTTTGAAACACAGTTGCAATCAAATACATGAATATAATCACATTTATTTAACGATGTGTTATTTCATGACGTACATTGGTACATACTTACGCTTATTATCTATAAAAGAAAGAATTTAAAGTTATTAATCCTAGATCAAACTAATTATTCTAGACTTTTTGCAAAGTAAAATATTTATTCATTTTCTATGACGAATACATTATTTATCATTAATTTTATTTCCTGATTTACTGCATTTTTTGTTTTTATAATCAAGAGTATTCAACATATTTTCTATCATAAAATAAACATTATAAAATAAAACAAACTAATTGTTTCGTTATTAATATAATACAAATTAAATTACTGCATATCTATTTAAACAATTATTAAAAGTATAATACATATATAATTAATTACAATGAAATAACATTTTTGAATACGATAGAGATAAACGATCATTTCACTAATTTGACCGACCAAATATTTACAAACATTGCTTTATTCTTCAGTTTCATTATTTCCATCTGAAAATGTTTTATTTTTTATTAACATTAACTTATTTAATCATAATTTAATCTATTTGCCATCTTGTTTATAAGTTTTGGGAGGTCATCTCTGATGACTATGGTATTGACGCAGCTGGTTTCTACCTAGGGGATTTCAGTCTTCAATCAAAACGCATCAATGTGTACTATGACGAAGCTTTCACGGGAAAATACATCCCACGTTGCGTGCTTGTGGATTTGGAGTCTGGTACAATGGATACCGTTCGGTCAAATATTTCAAACGGACCATTTTATTTTCGGTCAAACTTGAGCCGGAAATAATTGGACTAAAGGGCATTACACTTATGGCCTCGAATTGGTCGAATCCTAGAAGTCGTTTGGAAAGAATCGGAAGCTTGCGATTGACTCTGAAACTCGCGACTACTACTTACGGCGATCTCATCTTGTTAGCGCCACTTTGAGCGGAGTGACCACTTGCCTCCGATTCTCTGGGCAGCTTAATGCCGACTTACTCAAGCTGGCTGCAAATATGCTTCCATTTCCTAGACTACACTTTTTTATACCGGGATTTGCCCCTTTAACTTCTAGGTAAAAGCAATCATCTTCGGAGGACTTTTATTTTTATATAATGGCTTCTTTCAGTGCCAATGTGCAATTCAATTATCGCAACTAGAAATACTCGATTGTTTCCAAAATTAACTTTAGCCTAGTTGGTTTTGTGCAGTAACTATTTATAGTTAGGAGAATTATAAGGTACAGTTAAGAGAAATTGGACTTTTTTGATCGTAAATTTACATTGGGAAAAAGTATAGCAAATATTAACTCTATATGCAGACCTGATTTTTAGTTAAAATAACCATATTATGGTTAATTCAACTAGAATTTTATTAATCACGAAAATTAACAATATAACTTTTTTCTCAGTGTAAAACGTTGCTGGTTTCCAAATCAGCTATAAAAACGTAAATTTAATTTTGATAAATATGCTTTGTTTAAGATTCAACTCGAGTAATTTGCAGATGGATAAATACGAATAAATTTCAATATTTAATTACAAATTAATTACCAGAGTGCAATGAAACTAGCAGTTACAGTGATTTGTTTGCTTTCGTAATTTTAATGCAATAAAAGTGAGCTTACATTGTCTTTGAATATTTCAAAAACTAACCATCGAATATTTTCAGTATAAGGACTGATATGCAAATGTGCTAACGGTGGTATTTTAAACGATAAATGTTAAGATAAACTGTTTGCTAGCTGGTATTAAAAAAATTCCTTTGTATGTATTCGTTTTAATTGCATATCGTATCAAAAGATTGCAATATTGATAATTAGCCATCGCTTATGATAGCTTTAGCAAGTTTTCACAGCGAAGGAAATAGATGTATTTACAGATTAACTGAAATAGAAAATTGTCATGACAACATCCACTCTCGTGTATCAAACGTTTTTCTAATAAAGAACTTGAAGCAAAAAAAATTGTTTTCGTTAACTGTGTCAGTATTGGCGAAACAAATATTCAATGTAAAGAATATGATGGCAGAAGTTGATGAGCAGATATTCCAAGTACAAGAGAAAAATAAATCCTACTTCGTTGATTGTCAGCTTACATTTTGCATTTTGAAAACATTTCATTTTTCAGCACCATTTAATTACTTGTTATTTTTTACATGCAAATCTGTTTTTTTTTTTTTGGTTAATGAAATAATAATAGCCAAAGTATACTCATCAAAGTGGTGATTAAAAGTTAGAGCAGTTTACAAGTAAACTTGACACTAATAAATAATTATCATAAGAGATCGCATAACGTTGGAATCAATTTTATATATCATGTATAAATTAAACTGATCGTCGCGCGTAGGACTGGCAAAGGAATTGTTTTCTTTGTCGATGCTCTTTAGACCTCGAATAATATAATAATGCATCTCATTCCCACACTCGATCATCATCCGTTTGCTTCGGTCGCTATGAGGAATCCTGTCGTCCTTAGTCCGCTTAGCCGAAGGAATATCGGTTGATTTAGTCGCCAATCGGACATTTGAATATTCCAACTGCAATATATATTTATCTTTAATAATGAGATGCAACCTTCCACGATATTCCCTTCAACTTGAATGAAATATCATTTATTTGCAAAGTAGGTTGAAATGGGAAATAGATTTCGATTATTTATTATGTTGTTTATTTCTCGTCGTAGAGATACGCGTCAAATATATTAATTTGTCAGACAAGTTCAAATGTGCGCGAATGTTATTTGGTTTACATTGAATTATATTTTTTTTATTTATTTGTAAGCTATATAAAATAATGACATGAGAAGGTATTCTAACATTTTTATTTGTGTAGTTTGTATAGTTATTGTAACGTTTGTAAGTTTTTAAGAGTTACAATTTGTACGTTTAAAAGTGTGTCTTAAAGTGAATTATTATAATTACACGTATAGGTGGAACTTTCCTTATTAGTACGTGCAAAAAGTCACTATCATAGGACTATTATAACTTGTTATGTGTTAGATATAATTTTTTGTTGTATTGCACAAAAAGTGTGCATTAAAACATTTGTATAAATTCTTCTTAACATTGTGCAATTAACACATTATCCCGTTTAATCACTTCAAATTGATGTATACTTTGTTAATGACTTTAACAATGAGAAATATGCATACATAAATTCCATAAAATCTTTTTCTACTTAAATCTTCGAAAAGATGATGCGAAACGTGTTTTATTTTTTTGCACAAATGGTACAGATTATTTCTATTGTTATTTTTTCTGTGGGAGATCAACCTTTATTATTAAAGAAAACTTTTGATCGCTCCTATTACTTTTTACTTAGTGTACTAGACCAATTATACAAAGTTCGTGATATTCATACGAGAAATCTTATTTTATAAGATTATTTTTCTACGTGCAAGATGTTCCACTTGGGTTATAATATATTCAATTTGAGTAAGAGACAAGGTTGTTGTCATTGTTCTTTATTTTATAAAACTTCATTAGGCATACAAGTTTTAACATGAACCATTAAACATAAAGACTAAATGAATGAAAATGTTATGATAAATATAAACATTATTTCTGAAGTCAAGTGTCATATTTTTAATTGTACAAAATAATATCAAATGTATAAGGGTCTGAAAGAAAGATAAATGTTGTTTCAAAATTTACATATAATACATGTATTGCATGATTATATAATGTAAAGTTCTTTTATCAACGTGAATTTAAATTCATAATAAGCTTTAAATTTTAAATGTGCAGATGATAACTTAGAAGTACTTTTAAAATGATTTACACCAATTAAAAATTTAATCTATAACATATATCGATAATAATGTTCACAATATAGTAATTTTTTTGCTTTAACAAAATACACCAATCTTTGTTTTGAAAGATAACAAAATGCAATTATTAATACTCGAAATCAAATGCACACCATAAATAAAATTGTTGTCAATAACAGGTCCATTGTACTTATCCTCACTCTATTTAGCAATAGAACCAGCCTATCCTACTACTTGTATCTCTAATTTATGACTCGTTTATTCAAATATCTCGAGTGACTAACATTCGTTTTCAATTAGCTTTATTACATTACTAACAAAGATATTCGAGAATCTCATTATCGTTAACAAAGGATAACAATGTATAAACGTGCTATATTACTGTTAAATTATAGTAATATTGTTGAATTTTATTTCCGGACATGCTTCATAGAAGTTTGAAAACAGTTGCTGAATGTAGCAAATCTAAATTGATTCTTTTCGATTTTCAAGATTATTTTCAGCTTGTTTCAGTACTTGCCTCTAATTTACAACAGCAAAGCTACACTTAGAAAAAATTATTATATTAATACTTGGCTATATAGTAAGGGCCTGAGATACTTGTCCAATGTAAAAAATAGCATGCAATTCATTTTACCAGACTCGACTAGTATTCCTTAAAATGAGACAAGTATATCCGGCGTTGACTACACTGAGAAAAATTAACTGCGTTTCTGGTTTTAACTGTCTTTCAAATATATGTCGATTTTTCAATAAAAATTACTCATTTTTTTTGAAAGGAAAATTTTCAGTTTTGTCTATAAATATAACATTTAAAATTATTGTCTATGCTTTTAAATAACTGTAATTTTTATTGAAATATTTTTATATTGAAGGACATTATTTTAAATATATATCTAAAACATAATGGATGAAACAGGTGCAGAAATTCGGATAAGATAAGGATGAGAATTACCGAAAATTACTGAAAAACTTAATCTTGCAAAGTCAACTATAAGCATTGAAAAATTTTCAGCTACTTTCAAACTTCTTTAAACTCATTCAAAAGTGCGTCGTAATCGGGGACCTTTCCACAGACTTCTTCCGGGGCATTTTCCGCGACATCCGGCACAATCCTCGGCGACGTTCAGCCCTCATTTCCGGCGAATTAATTTCACCGGGATTTGCGTGCGTAGATCGCCAATTCTTTTAATTCACTGAGCTCGCACAATGGCATGCGATGTCTAATGCGCGGCCGAGGAAAGGCGAACCGTGCGATGAAGAAATGACTTTTGCCGCGGTGATAGCTGGACCGAATTTGATACGAAGTCGAGGAATTATGCGGTGTGCGCACGCCAAGGGAAATAATCGGTGACGGGGCAACAATTTTCGTGGCATGCGACGACAAGTATCGCGTCGATTCGCGCGAGGTCTCGGTCTTCACGCTTGGGAGAGCATAGTGCCGATTGTTGTTCTCGTTGATCGCGGGAACCGACACGCGGCGTCGCCTCGGCGACTCAAGGTACCCGCGCGGTTCGTTTTTCTCACGACGAATGTCAGCGGTTTCTTCTGTTTTTCCAGCGCAGGATGATAATAGTATCGGCCTTCGCGAAAACCCGCCCCCTCCGCTCTCGTCGAAGCCACCGCCCCGCGCCGATCCTAATCCGTGCGCGCGATCTGGCCTTTTTTTTTTGTCCCTCTTCTCTCCTCTTTTTTTGCCGTCTTCACTCGCGAACAACCACCGACTAATCGCCCGCGAATCGAGTATAAAAGGAATTACGATTCCTAGTTCTTCAGTCAGTCTACAGTACTACCGTTGATTGAAAATCTTCAGGCAACATGTTCAAATTGGTGAGTAGACCGAAAATGCCAGTGGAGTGAAAAAAGGTGCAAAGTGAAGTTTCAACTCTTTTTTTTTCTTCCTTCCTTTCGTTCGTTCATTCTTTCTTCTTGCCACCGCCTTCCATTCGCTTCTTCGTTCGCTCTTCCGTTCGTCCGCGAAAGGAAGAGACCGTTGGCGACGCGCGCCACCCGTCGCGGCGTACATTTTTTCGCAATTATTTTAGATGAGATTGCGATCCAAATTGTGCATTCACCCGAGCTTCTTGATAAGTATAACTCGGGGGCAGGATTGTCATTTTGTTCAAATTTCGTCGTTTGTTAGTATGATTTGCAAAATTGAATCGGGAAATATCAAAATGAGTAACGTCATACTTTGCTGTGATTTATTTCTTATATTTAAATTATGGTCTTATTTTTAATCATACTTTATTCAATTACCTAGGCTTTATCCATGAACAATTGAATTATTATTGCAGATCCTATGTAGAACGTACTATTGAGAAACAAGAAATAGAATTAAACTTATTGGTATCACTCGAAAATGTTAATGAATGTTTATTATAAGATTGTGTAAATGTATTATAAAAAACTTTAATTTATAAATAAACGTCTAGTTCATAAATTACTATTAAAGATGTAATTGATGAAAGAAAAAAGAACATATCCTTAGTTTATATAATAATTCACTGTTCAGAGTTAAACAAGCGGAAAGATAATAAATTATTTAGTAGAAGAAATATTATTTAAAAAATGTGTAATTATTATATCGTAAAATATGTTTGTATTTTTTGTATGTATATTGTTCAAAGAAATTAGATAAATGAAAAAATGTATTATTATATTTAGTTTTAAACGTATTATATAACAACAACAAAAAGCAAATTATATTATTCGATATAAAACAAAAATGTTGAATTATTTATTTTTCATTCCACAATAACATTTTTAATATTTTTTAATTAATATCAATTTGCATAAATTAAAATTTTTTCTCGCATTATACAATTTATAATTTGATAAATATCGAATTATCTGGGATTCGTTGGAAATGTCTCTAGTTGATTGACATTAAATGTCAGCAATACACGAAGACTAATTGATAAAAGTATATATTTAAATATTCATTTTGCCCATCCAACGTATTTAAATAATAAACATAGATATGTTGTAGAAATATTTCTTGATTTATATTTCCCTCGAAATGTTTATAATTATAAATTTACACCCATTCCAATTACCGGTGTTGGCGTTTTAATTAGGAGTAAAGAGGTAAAATTAATCATACAGATTTATGCAAATTGATTCTAAATGAAAACTTGCATCTTCGTAAAGAACATTGCTCTCAATTTTCTTGCATAATTGAACTACAACTGGAACGTTTGCAAAGAATTATAAAACATTCAATAAACGATGTCAATTTACATTACATATGACGCAAGTGCGAAATTGTAAATTAAGATTACGAATATTTTTGGCATATATTTAATCGTTTATTTATTATTGATCTACTTACTCATTTATTGATTTGTTAATTTGTTAAATATTTTTAATTTTTGTACACCGAAAGTACAATTTTTGGCTGATTTAAAAATTCCCCCATCTTTATTAAGTTAATTTACATTCTCAACTATTAAAAGACAGCTCTCTTTTTTATTAAATTGATTATCAAACGTTTAATCAAAGCTTCGATGAAAATTGAAGCTAAAAATATATAGATTTTAATTGATATATACGAAATATTTGCAGTTGATTCTTTTGGCCGCGGTGGCATACGTGTCCGCCGGAGGATTGTACTCCGGATATGGACTGGGTTACGGCAGCTCATACGGATACGGAACTTACGGTTTGGGACATGGATATTACTCGCCAGTATCTTATCCTCTCGCCACCAGCTACGCTAACGTCTACAAGGTACTTCTGCTCGTTATTTTTTGCGCCGTTCATTAACATCACGCATTGTTGTTGTGATTCCGATTAATTGTCGAAGGTTTACGACTCTTTGACCACTTACGTAACCCGCAATTACATGACACTTAAAGAACGCCTCAAATTACTTTAACGAAATTCATTGCTAATTTAAACAAGATTTATTTGCACGCGACGACATCTTAATAGCGGCGATTATCTAGTTTTGAAAGAAAAAAGACATCGACTTTAATAAATTTAAACGACAGATTATATGAAACCTATATGAAATTATTTTAAGCGAGGCATGAAAATGATTTAATTCTATAATTACGTGATTGATTGAAAAAGCGTTTAATGATAATTTCTTAAACGTAAATTTCCCATCAAATCAGGGTAATATAATCTTTATGCCGACAGTTCAAGTAAATAACAAATTTAAATATAATTTAAATGGGAATTCGTTATATTTTTTACTAAAGTACTTGGTATGGTAGTTGAACTGAAAATTTAATAACTTTCGTCCCTAGGTACCACCATCAGTAACCAAGATTTACCCGGCTTACACGAAATTCGGTTACTCCTCACCGCTCATCAGCAAATTGGGCTACTCATCTTACTATCCATACAACAGTTATTACGGATATTACCCATCATACTACAGCGGATACACCGGTTACGGACATGGTTTGGGTTACACCGGCTATGGACACGGTTATGGATATGGATACGGTAATCTCGGATACGGAGGTTACGGACACGGATATTACGGATACTAATTAACCATAACAGAGGCTATAAACGCATCACCTCTCGGCGATGTAAAACGAACAACAATAATTTTGTACATAAAAACGCAAATCTTCCGAGGGAAACGACGCGATTACACACATTGGTAGTGGCGTCGCGTTCTCTTCTACGGACGCCGCGCGCGGATGCAGGCCAGAGACCTTTCTTCTTTCATCTTGCGTCGGCTTTTTCTATAATCGCGATTGACTTGAGGTTGATAGCACCTTGCATAACATTTATTAATCGCGCCGTGACTGGAAACGCAGCGTATTACGGAAAGCAATAAATTTCCTATTTTTCACAGAAATGTTCAATGTTTATTTATTCCATAACACCTGCTTAGCGCCAATTTAATTGTCGACACGGGGTCAACTGTAGATCTGCTTGGTATCATTGGTTTATGAAAATTTATGGCTTTTTTTTTTATTCAAGATATACTGGTAACATTGTTGATGGTACACGGGAAAAAATACGCCATAGGGTTCACAGCAAAATGGCATTGATTCAACATAGACGAACTATTTAAGATCAACACGGTGTATTGCGTTGGCCTAACAACGCGCCTTCTTTTGTTTTACCGAAATTATATGACTGTTTTACCGACAGAGCACGGTTCACTCTATTCACAGCATAATTGTTACTAGTTCACCATGTAGGATCAACAGCGTATGGCCAACATTGTCTAGCAATGTTATTCCTATGCCGTTATTTTTTCCCGTGTAGTAATTAAATTAATGTTGGTATTAAATTAAAGTTGAAAAAATTCTGTCCTGTTATAACGAGTATATAAAATTACTTTGCAATTTTTAAATTCGTGCAATTGTAAATAAATATTTTAAATGACTGTAAATTTATATGAAAATTATTGCGAAACTGAAGGAAACGTAGTATTTTGAAAGCAACTGCCCTTAGCAACTAATTTCGCGGCTTTTTATCCGTATTACCCTTTAAATTTATTGCACCGGTGATAAATGATCATCGCGAAGAAAGAGAAATAAAGATATATTAACAGGCTTTGAGATGCTCACCGTTGATCACGATCTTGCAGCGCTAAGTGAAAAGATCAAACCTTCGCGCCGTGGAAAAAGGATGAATGAAATTGAAACGCACAAACAAGACACCCAAGAGTAGCTCAAGGCTAAGGCGAGGCATCTTAGTCTCCTTATACTTGAAATTATTACTTCGGTCCGTTTTTCGGTTTGTGCACAATTAACATTTCTTTACTTCTTCGATAATTCGTACTCGCTATTAAATACATATAATGCGACAGTACGCGGAGAGAAAAGATTAATAAAAGGTACTGACATTGTTGGTAAACTGGTCGTATACTTGAAAATGTTGAAAAATTATTATCTTAAGTTATCAAAACGTGTCAGTTTGTCGGTAATATTTGTTTGAAAGCTGACAACAGTTGTTAACATGCTGATACTTTTTAGAAACTTAATATAGTAATTTTTCAAGTTTTTCAAATATATGATCAGTTTACTAACAATGTCAGTAATTGTTATTAATCTCTTCTCTCTGTGTACTGAAAGACAAAGCAATTGTACACGTGAAGAAAATTAAAAATAAACAAAGTTTAATTTTAATAATTCTTAATGCTATTATATTTTATTTTTTTAATATTAATATTTAGCAGATTTTTTAATTATTTATTTTTAATCAACATCATTATGAAGGTAAACATAAAAAATTAGCAGAATTTACCTTAATTTCATTTATGCTTTTGTTTTATAAAACATAAAAGTGCGCAATAAATATTTATTACATTTTTCTGTGAGAAATAATTAGCTGAAAGGGAAAATGAATTGTTCATCGCTCGTGTCATTACATCATACGCGAAGGTCGACTAATATTCTACAAGACCTGATTTCCATGAGGTCGCACAGTTCACGTGTAATTGTACATGTACCAGCTTAAAATTATTATAATATTAAAATATTACTGAATAGGGAAGTACGTGGATTGCATCAGTGGGCGTTTGTGCGAATAATACAACATTGTCACACAAATTAATTAAATTTTTTTTAATATAAAAATTAACAGCATGGCATAACTTGGAAACTATTGCGAAAACTTATGAGATATAATTACACAGCAAACGAAAATCTATTAAAATTAATTATCGCATAGAAATTACGGCTTTTGGCGGAAGATAAAACACAATTTAATTGGATTGAATTTAAATTTAATATTAATCTCTCCTTATTTTTTCGACATATTTTTCGATGCGATTAATTAAGTCGAGGAAAGAATTTTTTATATCATTTTTAGGAATGTTATTCAGGGTCGCGGTCAGTGCTACTTGAGTGCCTTCAGTTGTATGATGTTACTTTCCTTTCATTGGTAAATGCAGATGGGGAATGGTTAAGGTTGATGGTCTAACATGCAAACTTGATTTTTGCTTAAAAGTTGTTCCATAACTGTTGATAGATGAGATGGTGCATTGTCGTGCAACAGTGGCCAGCTACCTGTTTAATACACTTGACGCATGCATAAATTTTTAGCTCATACAATAGCCTCAGAAACTCGGGATAAAATTCAAACTTGAGGAGAAAATTTTTAAGTTTCAACTATAGTCAAAGTATTGGTAGCAATTTATTAAGGTGCACCTATATATGAAATTTTATTTGTTTGATTTTGAACGTTTAAAGTTGAACAAGACAATGCTGAGAACTTTTAATATATATAAGAAATTTAAATCCTGAAAGCTGACGATGACATTTTCATAATTGTTCAAATATAAAGATAAGAGGAAATTTAGTCCAACAATGTCTACAATGTTAGATTTTAAAAGCACAAACGATTGAATTACAATTTTGTAAGTCTTGCAAAAATCATTATTTAATTCAAGCGTGAAATCCTTCGAATACCGCGACTCGAATTACTCGAACAATGTTTCGTTCCCTTTGTTTAACTTATCGATATACAGCAATCATCGTACAACTCAACGACCGAAGTAATTTTCACCACTGACGTCACCAGCCATATAAAACGACGACATCCACGAGCCCCTTTCAATCCGTCGACAATATACCGAACTCCGTTCACCATCGCTCGAGTCGACCCTCCGAGATCCGACTCCGCATAATTTATAAGTACCATCGTGCAATGACGTATCATTAGCCGCAAATATTGCACCATCATGGGACCTTTCCCTTCGAGGTGAACCAGACCCTCGGCGACGAATTAGGAAATGCACGCGGTACCATCCACGTTTATTGCAGAAATCAAGGTCCGGTGTCCTGCAATTTCGGGTGAGCGGTGTCCTTAAACAACCAACGAAGACGTGTCTGACACGCGAGCATCACTTTAGTGGGTCAACAGCGGGTATATAAGATCAGTACACATTTCGTACCGGCACCATTTCGAGTTGTTCCTTCATCAGTGGTTATTTTCATTCAGTGAGAATACATTCAAAATGTTCAAGTTGATAGTTTTGTCGGCTCTTGTGGCGTGCAGTTTGGCTGCACCGGGCAACCTGATCGCGCCAGTGGTGGCCGCGCCAGCCGTAGCCGTGCCGGTTGCCACTAGTTATCATAACACCTTCAGAGCGCCAGTGGTCAAAGCCGCTCCAATTGTTCCCGTAGCACCGGTCGCCGTAGCCCACGCGGCCCCAGTTTTGGTCAAGTCCGCTCCGGTGGTCGCGGCCGCCCCAATTGCTGTTGCTCACACCGTACCAGTCGCCCCGGTACCAGTTGTCAAGACTCACATCGCTGCCGCCCCACTTCTCGTTAAGCAGGCTCCGATCGCTTTGGTGCATTAAAAAAAAAAAAAAAAAAAAAGACTCGCCCTCGACGATAAGAGACCAATGGTTCATCGACTATTATATATGTTGATAAAAGTTTCTTTTTTTGTACTGGAATGCTCAGTGTGATTTATAAAGATGTAAAATTGTTTGTAATAAAGTATTATTTATATAAAGTTTGTATCTTGTGTCTTGTTTTTTTTTGAACGGGGATTCATGAAAGTAGGTTTTTTTTATGAGCATCGAAATTGATTAACGCATTGCGAGGATAGTTTGCAATGAGGTGAATATTCGAATTTGTTTATTTTGATATGAAATATGATGGTAAATATAAGGGAGTGACCAATTCGGGCACTTGGGCAGTATGGGCATTTTTATTGTAAGAAGTGCTAATAATTGTGATACAATAATAAATTGGTGATTTCGTTATTTCTATAAGAATTGTGAATAGTATTTTTCAAATTATAATGATTAAGAGATAAATCAAAATTAATGATGATAAGAATGTAAAATGTGAATTTAATTTTTTTTACAAAGAATTACGTTGTACGTAAAGCACAAATGAAATATAAATTTGTAGCTTAAAGTATAAAAAAAGTATAAATTACGTTTGTAACCTAAAGTATATACACAGATAGTTCTTAATAATTATTTAAAGAGTTGTTTATTGCATAGTATATACAGTTGTGTATGTTATCATCAATTAAATTGAGCATCTGTTAATTGGACAGTTCTTTTGTATATTAGCGATATATAGTAAAATATCGATGTATCTCCATATGTATTCTTCTTTTTACCTAAGTTCCTTTATAGATAATATGATCCTAAACCTATATTTTAAGTGATAAATAATATTTACAATTAAGTGTTACTTGAAATTGTCTTTTTAATAATCATTTATGTATTCATTTAACATTATTCATTTATTTTTATTTATTTTGAATCTTTATTACATGCATATAGTTACAATGTTTAAATAAAATATTAGTAAACACTTGATAAATTATCTAATTTTACTAAACTGAGAATTAAGATCGTTTTTAATATGATTTTAAATATTTCAAAACTTTTTTATCAGTGAATTAATATGACAGATTCAGAGTAGCTTATGATGATCTCATCCTGGATCCAATATTTGACCGTGCGAATATTTATATTAGGATTTTGCTGTGTCAATACTGATTTTTTTTTATTTCATTCGATCGCTTAAAATCAACACTGTATCAATATTAGCTTAATTCAATTTACAAAAAGTTAAAGTGCACATTATTTTCGGCAGCATTTATATATTGTAATATCTCTGCGAAAATCAATACATAACATTCAAATATTTTAAATTAAATTAAATTAAATATTTGAATGTTATGTAAAAAAAGAGACAACAATTTGAATTTCATATATTGTAGTTGTTATGACTAGTGTGAAAATTATACAATTTTCTTTTTTTTCTTGACCATATTGCTCTATACAATTTAAAATTTAATTTAATTAATGTAACTGTATTAATATATGTCAAAAATTAACATAATGAAATGCTACTATGACTATTGTTTAACTAACTCTACTGTAACCTTGTTTCTGTCTGCCTTTCCCTTTTTTGCTTATTATTTTTAACTCCCACAGACAATCAAATTTATATGGAATGCGTTATTCTATTAGTGACCTTTCTGTTTTAATTTTTGATAGTATTTAGAATACTGGGGAAAATATTCAAATTTCGTTGCCTGACATAAGTTTTGTGGTTAGTTTTAAAATAATTTTAGTTTCTGCATTTGAAAACGTAATTGTGGTAACAAGAATTTAGTAATTTGAGGAATTTTAGTTACTGTTGTAAGAAAATAGAATTTTCACGACAAGAAAGTATAGCCAAGAACAAATTTAATTACAGACACAGGGAAAATGAATATAAATTAATAAATTTCACAGTTTCTATAATTTTTCAAAATTTAATCGCATAAAAATATCATAAACATATCCGGAAAATTAATTTAATTGTTAAAATTATTATAGACAAAAATAAGTCTAGTTTTACTTTGAATTTTACTTCAGTAAAAACATGAGATTCAAGAATAAAACTTTTTCAAAACATAAAGTGTAAATAATTTCTTTTGTTTTGAATTCAATTACGTTTTAGTGCTCTTATAAAAAGTTTATTCTTCAGTTCCATTGATCATGTACTAAAAGAAATAACAATACTATTTTTATATTTGTTTCGCATTTTGTCAATTTTCTGACAAAAACAACTTGTTTTAAAAATAAAACACTAGTTTACATGTTATATATTTAAAATAGAAAATTCTAAGATTTCAAAGATAGCAGTTCATTATTAGCAAAACTGACATAGAAGGATACACTATAAAACTGATATCGAAATTAAAGTTAAAAAAGCAAAGTTAAAAATGAAGGCGATTAAATTCGGATCACTTCTATTACGCTTAATTCACGCGATATCCGATACTAATTACTTGTTTCTTTATTTTTCTGTTTCTGGTGGTAAATTTTGAAGGCCGATTTGTGGATAAGTTGACGACAATCCGATCTTCTACAACGTACCTTAACTAAAACTTCCGTGTGTCTTTTTTTGACTGCGAAAAAGTGAGCGGTCAACCTTGGCTTTGACACAACGTATGTGCGCTCAAAATCCTTTGTGTTATCCATAAAGGTACGCAAGTCATCCTTCCATAAGATTAGTATAAAAGAACCGAGCAGCCCTACATCTTCATCATTCGATTCACAACGACTCGAAAGACTTCAGTTTAATCAACATGTTCAAGTTCGTGATTTTCGCATTAGTCGCATTATTCGCGGTGGCACTCGCCGAGCCAGGAGTTCTCCATGCTGCTCCGTATGTGGCACCGGCCTACGCCACTAGCTACAGCTACGCTAACACTTACAAGGCACCGCTAATCAACTCGTATGCTTATGCACCACTCGCCTACAGTGCACCTTTTCCATACGTCGCAGCTGCAGGATACCACTTTTAAGCATCTTCCTCTCCGGTATTTATTAACTTTTCATTCTGTTATTTATAATTTTTATAAATTAAATGGCCTTAAATCGCACTATATATTTATTTCTAATTGTATTGTATATAAAATTCATTTTGTTATTTAAAACTGTCATTTATTATATCTGACGATTTAATTTGCAAACTAATATTCTAAATACCTAGATTTGACAACAAAATTAGTTAATTCAACAACCAGCAATTTTTAAAATTTTTGTTCAGATAAGCAAAAAAAAAACAAGATTTATGTAAAGGTCCCTAGTAAAAATCAAACATATATGTTCATATATGTTTGATTTTTACATATATGTTCATATATGTTTGATTTTTACTAGGGGTATTCTAATAGTATATTTATTGTTAGGTTTTAAGTTAACATTTAAAAATAAAACGTAAACAAAACGTATATAATTGAGAATGTATAATTTCAATCAACTTTACTTTTACAGATAATTCAGAACAATTTGCACATCCATCATAAACACCGGCATTCATGAGAAAACAGCGATGTTTCAAGTAAAATTGTACCTACCCCAATTCACCTTGCCACAATTAGACAGCATTAAACTTGATTTTCCACTTTTAATGTAATAAATACAAACGATTATATTAATGTATTAAAAAAAGTATTATTCAATAAAAATTCACTTGTACATTGTAAGACTGTATCATTTTTTATTACCTAAATAAAAATTTAACTCCGCAAATTTGATAATTGAATAGAACTCAATAAGGTTGTTGAGTCTAAGCTTTCCTAGTGAAAATGAAACTTATATGGTCCATATATGTTTTAACAATTGCATTTAAGATAATAAAAAAGTCATATATGGATATATGTGTTGTTTCCTGATTTATATATGGCCGTATATAACGACATATGGTTGATATATGGTGATAATTGATTTTATTGTAAGGAAATTATAGAAATCATATTTGGCTAGAATATTACATAATTTATTGCCATATATTAACATATATGGCCATATAAAAAACTTTTATTTTCTTATATAAAATTGTTGAAACATATATGGACCATATATGCTAGATCAGAATCTGGCCGGATTGTAATCAGGTTGCCAGGTTTCTGTTTAAACAAGATTTTAAGGATTCTTGTATGAAACCACTAGATTAGGCCGAAACCAGTTTCCACGAATGGGGGTTGAATTAGAATTTCACAAGATATTCTAATTTTAGTTAACGAGCAGTTCCTCGTGTACGAATTTCATCAGGATTTTATTTGGTAAATTAGCATATGTTCAGATCTGCACGGACTATCAGAAGACAGATTTCCGTCTGATAATCTAATGTAAATTTATAACTTATATATATTGATAGATCAGACTATTCGTAACACTCTTAACATAAATTCTTTTTATACTAAGTTCTATAAAAAATATTATTCGCTTATATCTGTGTCCATTAGAAGTAAAAAAGAAATTTCAAAAAGAAAATAATTATTAGTGATTTTTCATTTAAAACGAAGACGAGATACGTGAATGAAAGGTCTAAATAAATATAGATTCAGTTGAGTAATTTTTACTTAAAATGGCTACCTAATACGAGCTTAAAATAATCATATTCAAACTAGAAAAGTGGATCAGCCAGGTTTATTAGTTATTAAAACGAGTTCTGTTTTCTGCATTGAGAAATAAAATTTGTTTAATTTAATTTTTAGATTTAATAATTTTATTATAGATAATTAGAATTTGAGTTGAATTAACCAAAATATTGGTTACTTTAAATAAAAAATAGGTAACCGAAATGTCATGTTCTTGTCAATGTTAGTATAGAGTTTTATTATACTGGATTGTAATAACTTCACGGAAAAAAATTATTCGTTTTCGTAGATAATCGAGTTTATCTAACAATTTTCACTAATTTATTAAAATTATCTCAATGAACTTTTACTTTCGTAATGTAATAATCCATTATAATCTTTGTTTATCATAATAAGTCCATTAACCATCCTTTCCATTAACCATTACATTTATATCGCAAATAGAAAACTAAATACTAAGGTTAGGCATTTAAAAGCAATAAAAGTAAGGGTTACAATTCAAATGGTAACATTTAAATTGTAACTATCACCATGAAATTATTACTCCTCCATTTAGATTACTTAATGTGGTTACCGGAATATTTATATTTACTATTAAATAATATATTTTCCCTTGGAATATCTATACTAACAATAATATATACTTTCTAGATGAATTGATAAAATATAATATGATAATGATAAAACTGCGCATGAAGGAATAGCATACGAAATAATAAAAATGTTACAGTTGAGTTGAAATTTTATTAATCGTCAGTATCAATAATATTTTAGTTCCATTCAAATAATGTGCCAAGAAAGTTATTACAAGTTATAATATAACTTTCATTTGTTTAATTTTTTTGTTGACTTTTAAGTTGAAGTTGTAGAATTGTTGAAACATTATTTTCAGCCAATCACCAGAGGGCAGCTGGAGCGGTGTACGCAAGTGGGCTAGCGTAAGCTGCTGGGGCAGCGTAGGCAACTGGAGCTGGGTGAGCGGAGTAAGCCAGAGCTGGGGCAGCAGCCACAAGTGGAGAGGCAACAACTTTTTGGTACGAGTTGGCGTAGCTTGTGGCAAGTGGAGCGGCAACGATTGGTGCAGCGTGCACGTATTGAGCAGCTCCCAAGTGACCAGGCTGTGGAGCAGCCATGGCGCAAGCCACCAGAGCGAAGAATGCGAAAATCTTGTACATTTTGTTAAAGTGGTTTTAACGCGTTTATTGATTGAATAACTTCAATTTGCTGCCTCAATTGACTGATGCCGTTGTTGGCCAATCGCAGCTTTAAATAGTTCTCCAATTTTGCTCCCACCTTGAAGAACAAGTGACACTCATTATGCGTTAAGGAACTAAATTAGATGGTTTACTGTGAATTTAGAATGAGCAAGGTCGCAAAATTTTATTTGATTGATTGATCCGAATATCGTATTAGATAATAGATGGGCTGTTTTCATGAACAGTAGTGGGTCGATTGAACTGAGAAGATTACGTAATAGTGTTTTCTGTTACACTGAACCGTCCTTGTTTTATTGTCTTTTTCTTTTACAATAACGTATTAGCATTTATCCAAAAAAAAGTTGTTTTAATATAAGTTGATAATTGCGCAAATATTATTAAAAATTATTATTGTCCCTGCAGACGAACATCAATAAAGGAAAAAAAGAAACTCTTATACTTTTTTAAGTTACAAATATTATTTATAGAGCTGACTTTAAAATCAGTTTTTTATGTGGTTATTAAAATGTTGGAAATTTTCGGTATTATGTGTCCGTGCAATGATTCTACGTTGAAAAAAATTATATTGTAGCAAATCAAAGTAATGGCGAAATTTTAGTATAATTATTATCAATTGAAGTACGTACTTGTAACTATTGTACGTGAAGAATGTATGAACACATTTTAAAAAAAGTATATTTTCATTGTGTTTTATAAAAGTAATATTTTTATTGTGTTTTATACTTTTTTCCTGATAATCGTTATACTAGTTGGTAAAAATGTTTGATTCATATTGACCAATAGACCTGAGAAAAATCTTTTGTGATCGAAACATCGCACTATGAGACAACAAAGCATTTGAACATTTCGAAAGAATTATTCTAGTGTGTTTGGCGAAATTGCGTTCAATGTCTGTTAAATGAGTATTAACAAAGAAATATAGATATAGTATCTATTTAATACAATACATAATACACTGAAATAGATGAGAATGGATTGCGCGATTTTAAATAAATACAACTATGAAATGTTATTAAGTGTGAATAACGATTTCGTAAGAATAAAAAATAGAAAGTTATACACTTTTGTATATGTATAAGCAGATATTATATTTGTAACGCATTAATCATATTACGGTAATATCAACATATAATAGACAAAAAATTTTATTTCACCAATCGAAATAATTCAAGGCTACGACAAATTAAACGTATCACAGGTGCATGGCCCTGTCCGACTTCTGAACACACAAACGTCAATTGTCAAGTATACAGATGCGTTTAGTCGATTAAATCATTTCATCTCGAAAAATGAAAGTAACTTAGATGTTTCGTATAAATAAATCGGACTGTCACTTCTATTCCATCAGTCGTTTGACACTCTCAGAGAATTAAAGTAGTAACAAAGTTACACTACCAAACTAAATCTCAAAATGAACAAGTTCATTGCTTTCTTCGCTCTCGTTGCCTGCGCCATGGCTGCACCACAGCCTGGCCACTTGGGACACGCTGAAGTAGTGCACGCTGCACCAATTGTTGCTGCTGCTCCAGTTGCCACCAGCTACGCCAACTCCTACCAGAAGGTCATCTCTGAACCAGTTGTTGCCCACGCTCCAGTTGTTGCCCACGCTCCAGTCGCCACCAGCTACTCTAACTCATACTCAAAAGTAGTTTCTGCTCCAATTGTCAAAGCTGCTCCAGTCATTGCTGCTGCCCCAGTGGTTGCCCACGCTCCAGTCGTTGCTCATGCTCCAGTCGCCACCAGCTACGCCAACTCCTACCAAAAGGTCTTGTCTGCTCCAATCGTTAAAGCTGCTCCAGTGATCGCTGCTGCCCCAGCTGTTGCCTACACAGCACATGCTGCTCCAGTCGCCTACGCCGCCGCCCCAGCTCTCGCTTACTCTTCCCACGCTGCGTGGTAATTGGCCACTTGAAACAAATATAATGTGATAATTGTTATTTATTGTACCATCTTCATTGACCCGTTAAACTACACGCTGTTTTGATTGTGGAACAAAATGTTAATATCTGTGTAAATCGAAGTGCCATCCAGTTACATTGAAAAACACTTGAAAATAAAGTTTTTTACCACAATATCATATTTGTAATTTCTTCACTTGTAACCACAAAACCCGATATAACTTCTTTTTTGAACAAATATTTCTAATGGTAATCATGACAATACCTTTAGCTAAGTCACTTTTTATGACGTAAAATTGTATTGAGAAAGTAAATGTATGTTTATTAGATTCTTTATTAATTTGATTGTACAAATTAAAATACAGTGTAAAAATTATTATTTAACATTAAATATAATAAAATCCATTAAATATTATTAAACTCTATATTATATTGTATTGTTAATATAATTTTGCAAATAACATTAAACTTCGACATATTTTCATTCTACGATTTTTTTGAAGTTGACGAATTTTTAAGAGCTACGTCAGTAGTAAATGTTTTAATTTCATAAACTATGTTAAAATTCGAAATTAAAATAAAAGATGACTTAATCGATTGTTCCTGTGCACAGGCAACCGTTTTTACATTCTTTATTTTACTTTCACTTACTTGAGTTGCTACGCTTGATCACTGCGATAATTCCTATTTTATTTTGTTAAGACATACGAACAATAAAAATATAAAGCAAATAACAGTTTAAATATTTACAATTATGATAACGTTCAATTTTTTTTTGTTATTGTACTTTTTGCTACATTGTCTATCGTGTCCTCAAATTACAACGAAAAATTTCAGTTTAGTAAAATTTTTTCTTATAGTGTACTTTCTTCGTTCGATTGCATAAATAACAAAGAGTATCAGTCGAATAGTTTTCGCATCTGATGGCACGAATGTGTGCCTTTCGTCCTTAGTGGGTCAAGCAGAATTTCGCCAAGTTTTATTGTCACCACGAAGCTAATCCAACATTTTCTCATAAATTATTTTAATTTTGTTTATCCGAATGGATTATTTTAACTTGCTTATTTTACGGTAGTTCATAGATTTAAGTGATCCGTCAGTTAATCATTCCGCTCGATTTTTTCGATTGATTATACAATGATACGTACACGGAAAAAAATGATATTGTTACGACAATCATAGTAGTATTGTGAGTTCAGTATTGTTATCGTAATAATATATTATGTTTAAATTAATAAAATCAGTTTGTTTCATCAAAAATGCTAGTATGTTTGATACAACCATACAGTATATTTGAATTTATTATACTGTATTAATTCGAACTTGCTGTTCATTTGTTTTAAATTTCTATGTCTATCGTCACGTCGGTTTTTGAATTTATTGAATCATATGCCTATGCATTTAATTAGGATATATGGAAAATAATTTTCTGTACTTTCTGTGCTTTAAAAAAATATTTAACTTATAATAAAATAAATAATTTACAGTTTTCCAATTGCTTGTATTTTAATCTTTATAATAATTAATGAATAAATAGAAATAAAATAAGTGTAATATTTACTTAACAATTAGTTTCAAATATTTTGTGGTTAAATACCATTAAAAATTAAATTGATTAGTACTTTTTAAAATATTATTTTAATACATTCAATACATTTCTATCTGTAAAAAGAATCATCCAAACAATTAATATATATTTTTACAATTTGTCATGCAATATGATTTTAAAATAATTAAAGTTTTACTTAGGCTCCAGAAACTCGTTTGAAAATAAAAAAATTGCAAAACCATTCCAATGAATGTGCTAAACAATTTATAGTAATAACCTTACTTTTGAATATTGAACAAGTTACTTGTGTTGTTCATTATCCACAGAAATAAAACGAGCATTTTTCAACAATTATAGGTTATAATTATAGGTTAACCATTGCTTGTCACTACGTTATTCTGAAGAACATTATCTGTATTTAAGATATAAATTATGTTTAACATAATTAAACAGTTTATTTAATTCAACAAAATGGTATGTTTGGATCAATAAAACAGTTTCAAACATACTTGTATTATTGTCGTAAACATACTCAGTATATTTGTTCCATTGACATGTAAGTTAACCATGCAGTATGTTTAGATTAAACATACGTTTATTTATTCCAACCATCCATTTTTTTCCGTGTATGACATAATATAAACAATTAATTATATAACGATGTATTACCTCTCTTTCTCTTCCTGTCATTCTTATTTAGTAATATAGATTGAAACTGGATCATGTAATAATATAAAAACATTGCATATGTATAATTGAAAACTATTACGTTAAATTCTATTTTGATTTTGTAATGTACTTAAATAAGTTCCAAGTGGGAACACATAACATTGTTTACACAATGTTTATCAATGGAAACAGTGAAATAATTTAATGAGGCGAAATTTTATGTCGATATGTTATATGAATGAAATTATTAATATGTACGTTAATTATCTTCGCAACGTTTCATTTTTCATTTTATTCGCTTTGATCCTTTGTGAATAAGCTACAAATTCACTAATTTATTAGACAAATAATGGGATCGAAATATAAAACGTTGTCAAAATACGAGATTATTTTTCTTAATATATATAAGGCCATATATGACCATAATTGACATGATATTCTAGCCACATGTGCTTTTAATAATTTCCTTATATTGAAATCAATTATTACCATATATGTTTCATTTTTACTAGGAAAACAAATTAATTGAATGTAAAATATTATTTATGCTATATATTTTGAAATACATAATCATATATGTATATTAAAAATATAATTACTTCTTGATAACTGTTTTAAAAGAATATAATATCATAGATTAATTCATGGCAAATATACTGTGAATACTCAGTGAATGCATAGTTAAATCACAATAAGTGATAGAAATGTGAGGAGAAAACTATTCAGAGGAGATTAACAAGTGAATTAAATGCGCGTTCACTGTAAATTCCAGTGAATTAAATGCGAAATTCAAGGAGGATATGGCAAATAATAGAAAAAGAAATAATAAGTAATATTAAGGTTTGGCATTGTATGTGGAAAATATTTTTTGATTAAGGTAATGCCAAAAAGATTATTCAATATGTAAATTTTGTAATAGAAGTCTGTCATTTTGGTTCCGAATATATATTTTAATTTATAAATAAGAAAAAAATTTCGATTCCATATACGAATAACAAACGTTATATATGAACTTGAATTTGCAATTGCTTATCAAGTATTATTTTTAAATTAAAATCATGACACAAATAATACTGTATTAAATTTTGAATTCATCTATCATATATGAATGGTTCCTTAATTTTGAACATGTTTTCTTGACATCTGTTTTTGCTTTCAGACAACTCAAAGTCGTCAATAACTTCTCTGAATAATACATTCACATGATTAATTCAGCTTGTCACTTTATTATGAGACATTGATACACTAATTTAATTAGTTTTAATCTTTTATTTTTATTTTTATAGCTATTAATAGAAATAAGATTTATATTATAATACTTTCATTCATAACAATTATATTATCATACAAAAACTTACTGATATTAAGGAATAAAATTAAAAATGATATGTTTTGAAAAAAAATCATACATTAATATTTTTAATATATAATTATGTATTAATATGTATTCAGGGAAATTTATGCCGAGAAAAATAAAACAATAAAAACTACTACACATTTCGGGTTCTCTGTCTAATAAATTATTGTCTGACCAATATTTCTTGCAATGACAACTCTGTTTTCTTATAGCAGTAACCAAATTTGGTCCAGCTACCAAATTCTTGTTAGCACGAATACATTTCTCAAATGTATTAATTAGAATTTTCGTAAAAGTACCAGTAAAGCTAATATTAGAAAAGCAGTACCTCATTTTACATTGCAATTAATTGTCATACCCATAAATATGGAGTTCAAGATTACTGTACCATTTTTTTTTGGGTACATACATTCTGTTTATAGAGGTTGTCTGCAAAGGTTGAAGATACTTAAAAAAAATATAAATAAATAAAAAAATCGAAAAATTAAAAAGAATTAAAATAGAAAAGAACAGTTTGAATAGTTTGCGCAATTTCTCCACTGTTAATATAACTTTAGTCAATGCAGTTTAAACTATAAATTAGCATTATCTTTTTGTAGTCCTTCTGCAAAAAGCTATCGCGATCACGAACCCAATTAACGATACAATCAATGACGAAAAAAAGACCCGGTGTAAGTAAAAAAGGATCTGATAAAAGGTTAACAATGTCTGACAAATGCACTGTCAATTTCGCATGTACAATGAAATTTCACCACAGTCAATTGCGCGAGCGGCCAGTCCTAAGCGATCGTCGCTTGGATTGGCCGAATTAAACAAAGCTTGGTACCCCGGCCTTGGCCCTGCTCGTTCTAAGCCCACAATACGTTCCATCATGCTTGTCTTGGGCCTGCATACGTAATCGTGATGGACGTTCGGGGGTTTCGAGAGGAAGAGGGAGAAATATCGTTGTGTATAAAACGCGAAATCTGGGCCGCAAAATCATCAGTCACAGCAATCGCAATCAATTTGCACGAATTTGCGGTCTTTAAAACGACACATTAATAAATAAATAAAATGTACAAATTGTTGGTACTTTTCGCTTTGGTGGCCTGTGCCATGGCTGCGCCAAAACCCGGCCTTTACGGAGCCGCCGTCGTGCCAGCAGCGCCAATCGCCACCAGTTACGCCAACACCTACAAGGTTGTCAAGAGCCCAGTTGTTGCCACTTACGCCGCAGCTCCAGCTTTGGCCTATTCTGCTCACCCAGCTCCAGTCGCTTACGCCGCCGCTGCCCCAGTTGCGTACACTGCCCCATTCGCCTACTCTGCCCCAGCCGCCTACTGGTGAATCAAGATTGTAACTTCTCCGATCGTTTGAACAAAATGAAATCTACCCATTTTTGTACCAGATGTCGATAAATTGAACATATTTAATGTAAAATAATTGACAATAAATTTATATTGAAAATTGAAATTACCTTTATCTTTATTTACCCAGATGTATATTTAGTTAAATAAAAAGTTTAATAATTATGATGGAAGATGTGTGGTAGAAGTCACATTTTACTTACAGTTTACCATACTACATTGAGAAAAATGTGACAGAAAACATTACTTTTTTCAATAAAAATTATTGTTTTTTAAAAGCAAAGATACTAGTTTTAATTGTTATATTTATAAATAAAACAGAAAATGTTCCTATTAAAAAGCATTCATTTTTACTGAAAAGCGGTCAAAATGTGAAACACAGTTAAAAACAGTAATTTGGTTTGTCATATTTTTCTCAGTGTACTATTATTGATATGCTGTTATACATTATAAGCACGCTGGTAAATATGACCTATATATATATAGTTATTCTTATAGAAAAATAACTTCTTGTTAAGTTATATCATAAATAGCAATAAATAATAAATAAATTGTTATTTTTATAAAAAGATTTATTTATGGAATTACAGACGAGCTAATAAGGAAAAAAATGAGGTCGCGATTTTCACTTACTCTCTCATTCGCCATATAGATGTTAATAACAAACTTTATCTGCATATTTTTTTTATGGAAAAAATTATAAAAAAGAGAGTAGTATACTTATTAAATCGTCAATAAATCATCAGCTCATCGATAGTTCATTGTTAAGGAGTTAGTAACGAATTGAAAAATTTTCATTGGATGTAAACAAGTTATTAATTAGAGAAACGATCGTTATTTCGATTCATTGGATATTGCTCTTAATTTATATCGTATCGAGTTCCCGAGGTGACAATCTAGTCTTTTTACCATTTGGTTGAAACAGCAGATATTTTCTTCATTTTAAATTTGTAATATAAATATAACGAAAATAATAAATATGATAAAATGAAAAAAGTTCTGGCGAGTTCTTCCTATATAAAATAGCAAGGATTATGTAGTAGCTACTGAAATTGTAAGGATATTTCGAGCGGAATTCTTAATGTCGTACAAACTCTTTCGTAATGGTAAGAGCGCTTCCAATTGATATGCACGGTAAGGCACAACAGCATTTCTCATCAACACTAATACTCTTACTTTAAATACGAAAATTGAGGGAATACAATGAACACGAAAGAATTAAATTTGTGTTACAATTTTATTGTCATAAATTTGCGTACAAAAGTTTATAACGTCAATTCACTACGGATAATCATTCACCACACTGGGGCGGCGGCAACGAGTGGAGCGGCTTTGTAGATTGGAGCTGGGTGAGCGGCATAAGTGACAACTGGGGCCTTAACAACGGGAACACTATAGGCAATAGCTGGGGCAGCGGCGACAATTGGAGCAGCGGCGTATACTGGAGATTTTACGCTCACTTTGTAGGTGTTTTGATAACTGGTGGCCACTGGAGCAGCGGCTACAACTGGAGCGACAATTTCGGCGGCACCAAGAAGACCTGGTTTTGGTGAAGCCATGGCGCAGGCGAACAAAGCGAAAAGTACTACGAACTTAAACATTTTGAATTGTTGATTAGTGTTGCACTAAGTTGCTTGATATTTGTACGATTAACTCGGCAGATTAACTGATGATTTCGCAGTTGATTTTTATCCTTATATACTAGAAAAATTTCACCCCCCTTTTTGAACTTGGCAAACGATCCCTGTTGCGTATTCTTAATCAAAATGCGACGAGGCGACTTTAGAATTTAAAATGGAGAGGATCAAGAACTTCTATGCGAGCTGTCTGTTTCAAGTGACCTTGAACGTGACGGATTTGTAGCAATTCATAAATTGCATCATATACTGGATAAGATTGGTTTATATTCGTGAGCTCTCAGGGGACAGAAGACACGGCATTATTTGTCAGTTTTTTGTGATGACTTATTAATAACAAATAGGTGATCTCATAAATCATTGATATTATGCATAAGGCAAATAATGAATCCGGCGGGAACTAACTTTGAAATTTAGCAGACGGTGTTTTATGGAAATTTTTTTTCTAAAACTGAACTAACAATTAATTAATATCCATTTAGCCCTTTCTATCATCATGTAAATTATTTATGTAACAAATATTTAATAATATTTAATTATTGATTTTAATTGCTATTTTATATTAATTTAAGATTTAACTTAAGTTTAGCTGAATTTTAAGAAGTCACTAATATCTTGTAATAAATTAAATAAATACTGCAAAAAACAGGCAAAATAAAACAATTATTTATTGCAAAATGTGTTCATTTGGATTACATGTATTCCGGATAAAGAATCGTTTTTTTACTCGAAAAAAAATTCGTGATTATACGTATTGACATAATTGATAATTCAATTAGAATAATCAATAGACTTTTTGCACTTTTAATTTTAAAGATTCAATTTCTGATGGACGTAAATGAATTCACTTTCACTTTTTCGGCTCCGTGCTCTTGTTGTCAAAGATCTATCAAATTTATTCATACACGCTTTATACTTTCGCCTACTTAATGTGTATTATAATAGTTGTTAATATATTTATTGTTTGGCGTTTATCATTAAGTTATCTGATTTGTTTATCATAATCATGGGTTCAATTTTATATTTTCACTTCTATTGTAATGGACAGAATTACACATTAATATTGTATATATAATTTATTAGTGAATTGACTTTATTTTATATGTGTGTATATATTTTTTAATTAATGTTGATTAAAAATAATTTTTAAGGATTATATTAAGGATTTTTAAAGACTTTTCAAAACATCAAAGAAAACGAAAATGATGACGTTTTTTTCGAAGTTTTTCGGTGATTTCGAAACTGATATTTAGATAGTCGATGAAGAAGAAACCGGTATCCAAGATATCGGTGACATGGAAACCGATGTCCAATTATTCTTGTCATGTTTGTCTACTTAACAGGTGTTATGATAATTTATAAGTTCTATATTTAAAAGTGGTTTTTTTACTTTAAAGTAGAAATCTTATCTCTATTTTTACCAAAATACAAAAGCACGCAGAAAATTTTTATTTTAATTATACGTTAAAAATTACGCATTGCAGTTATGCTGCATTTATTAAAAAATGTAATTAGAATATATGAAATATGCAGTAATTATTGTCAAATAATTATTCTTATTTAATATAAATATAAATCATAAATTAAATGAGTAAATACTGTGTCAAAGAATTAGATAAAATTGATTTCTTAATTTCTTATAATTTATCATGGTATTTAAATTGAAAATCACTCAATCATAAAAATATTTTGCAATGTAAATACTATATTTTTAAAAATTGAGTGTCCGATTACGTCAATATATTGAATTCAGCTATAACAATAAAGAATAACCAACAGTTATGTATTTATAAATTGTAAATCATTCACAAATATTTAAGATGTAAGAAAGCATTTGATAGTTCAGTGTGAAAGTATTGTGCGATTACAGAAATTATGTCATTTTAAATTGCTCATCGCATAGTTACATTCAACCTTGAACTTACTTTCTATCCCAAGTTTTTTAATTTACATTACGCCAATTTACTTCAAACCGTTTTAAATCGTATTTCTACAAAATTAATTGAAAATTGCAATACTGAGTTTTGCTTTGATTTACGATCTCGTCCTAATTGTGTGTATAAATAACTTAAAATTGATAACAGGTACATATTAGGATGTTATTTATAAATTATTTTCTCAACTTATTAACATATTTTTCACATATCGATTAATAATCATGTGTTTCACATGAAAAGTAAGGAAAGTTATATAAAAAAAAAACTTGTACGTGTAACGCAAACAAATTAAAGAAATCGTGAATCCTTGACGGCGTTGAATTTACTCATTTTTGGAAATTTCGCGTAAATGATAGTGTTTATGATTTTTAAATATGAAATTATCATGCAATCCGACAAGTATATATTCCCAAAATTCGAGTAAAGTATCATCAGTCGACGTGATTCAATCGAGCTATCAGTAGCAACGAAAAAAATCTTCAATTGAAGTTTCAAAATGTACAAGTTATTTATTTTACTGGCTTTAGTTGCCGGAGTTTGGACAGCTCCAAGACCTAGTGCATTGGAAACTGAACACGTTCAAATTATTGCAACTGCTCCGATCGCTAGTAGTTATCAAAATATTCATAAAGTGACAATTGAGGATTCCGATCCTGCTCCAGATTTCGAACCAGAAGATGATTCTGAAATAGAAGATGAAACAATATACGTTGCTGATTCTGTTGCTGCTACTACGGCAAAAATGGAAGGAGAATCAACGATTAAAGCTAAACCAGCTGAAGGGGATAAGAAGGTAGTTAACACTAAAACAGGTGGTACCAAATCAATTGTTACTGAACCGGTTGCTGCCGAAACTGTAAATGATAAGAAGTCCACCGATGAATCTGACTTGATACATACTGCTTCAATTTATACTCCAGAGGATGCCCCACATATCTCCAGCAGTTATTCCAAAGTTTATAGAAAAATTGATAAAACACCAGAAATTGTTATTCACGCCCCAGTAGTTACTCATGCTCATGTTTTTGCTGATGCACCAGTCAATGTTGGTGCACCTGTATTTGCCTACGCTGCCCATGCAACTCCATTTTATGTTGATTATTGGTAATCTTGTTATCAGAAATATGTTGTTAAAATAAATACACCGTTTTCCTTGTTTGTACATATTTTGTTATGAAAGTTGATGAAAATAAAATATTGCTACACGAAATATCAGTTATTATTCTTCATTATTATAGCTAACCCTTTTCATTATTTCGGATTGTTCCTAACAAATAGACATGTATAGTGAAACATTTTAAATAAATCTGTGAACATATTAATTTACTGGACAAAATGTTTAAATTAAATATACAATATATTTCTCATTTTAGTATGGCAGATAATCAGGATAACATAAATATAACTAAACAAAATTTGAATTTTTGCATTAAATGTTTATTCACTATATTAATTTTAATTTACAAAGTTACCAAACGGAAACTGAAGGTACAACAGAAATTGGGTGTGCAGTGTACGCAAGAGCTGGCACTGAGGCCACTAGTGGCGAGGTGGCAATATAATTAGCAGTCTTCAAAACTGGAGCCGTTATGTATGTTGTAGTAACAACTGGAGTTTTCTCAATTCGTTGGTAGAAATTAGAGTAGCTGGTAGCAACCGGTGCAGGAGAGGCAACCTCTTTAGTTTCAACAACTGGTTCGGCGTCAGTAACAGTTTCAATATCTTCTTCAGTTTCTGGTACAGAAGTTGGCAGAGGTTCAGGTTCATCGGTAGATTCTGCTTCAGTTTCGGCAGTTGGTTCAGGTTCAACTTCAGAAGCTGGTTCAGTATTTTCTTCAATTTCCATTTCGACTTCCTCAGGAGTTGCTTCTGTAACTGGAGTTTCACTTACAACTGGAGTTTTTTCAATTTTTTGGTACACATGGGCGTAACTGGTTGCGATTGGAGCAGTTGCAATAAGTGGCGCAGCAGTAAGTATGGGACTTTTAATTATCTTTTGGTAAACGTTGGCATAGCTGGTTGCCACGGGAGTTGCAGCAATAATAGGTTCTGTTTGTAGATAGTGGTGACTACCCAAAAAACCAGGATGCGGTGCAGCAATCGCGCAAGCAATTACACTAAGAAAGCCAAGGAACTTGTACATGTTGATTGAACGTAATGTGGTTCGATTTATTTCACTGATCGACTGTCGAAGCTTTGTCTTTGGATTCGAATTATATACTATTTCAAAATCATACCCCACTTATATTTGCAAAACGATGATAGAATATTTATTAATTGGATACAAAAATTAATAGTCTGAAAACTTGAAGAAACAAGGACTTATTTTATATTTTTGCTACTTGAATCGACCGTGAGATAAATAGGAAGCAAATTTTCTTATTTTATACTGTAACAGTATTATAATCTATTATCTAAACCCTATGAAAAAGATGTTAACAACAGTTTAGTCGTTTTAATTTTGATTTCACAAGTATCATACATTATTTAGATGATGATATCAGTAATTGATTTTATATGTTAACAGTGTTAACTAACTTTTTATTAACTGCTCTGATTTCATAATGTTATTTAAGAAATGTGAATGAATGATTTTAAATTTGACGTGGGTCTAATATTCATAACATTCTCTATGACATGAATAATAATATTATAATAACCAAACGGAGTGAATTATTTATTGATATTGATAAATATTATGTGTCATTAGTAGGATGGCGGAAACAGTCGTTTTGACTACCGGTCTTTCTTTCAAATGAAGTATGTAATTATTCCGTTTATTTTGAAAGTGTTCCTCAGTTATACTATAAATATTCATAAGAATATTATATCTCATTTTTGTATGAAAATTTGATTTAAAAATAGATTCATTTAAATAATATTTGAATATTACAAATATAAACAATGATTTTTATTCCAAAAATAAACAAACTTTTTAATCCTTATTAAAATAGGAACAAACCTTTTATTTCTTATGGAAAATATAAATTAATAAAATCAATAAGGTGGATATATAATTGTAAATTTAAGCCGAATAGTCGATATATCTTGAAATGAAATGTAATTTTATGAGAGAATTACATATAGCCTGTTTTATTATCAATTTTTCCTACTTTTCATGCTAATCATATTGTATATGGTACATTTACTTTATACTTTAATTTATTCAAGGTTGTCAAATGGTCAAAAGGTAACACAATATGAATCTTTGACCCTGTGCGATTACTAAACCTGAAAAGCTTTGATTACAAAATACAGATGTATTCTTTATAGATTATGTAAAAATGAAAGGAACGTAGAATCTTAGTATAAATAAGCAAAGCTTCAATCTAATTCATCAGTCGATTCTCTCACGTAGTGCAATAAAGATCAACTAAGTTAAACTACCAAACCAATATCAAAATGAACAAGTTCATTGCTTTCTTCGCTCTGGTTGCCTGCGCCATGGCTGCACCACAGCCTGGTCACTTGGGACACGCTCAATTGGTGCACGCTGCACCAATTGTTGCTGCTGCTCCAGTTGCCACCAGCTACGCCAACTCCTACCAGAAGGTCGTTTCTGCTCCAATCGTGAAAGCTGCTCCAATTATTGCTGCTGCTCCAGTTATTGCCCATGCTCCAGTTGTTGCCCACGCTCCAGTCGCCACCAGCTACTCCAACACCTATCAAAAAGTTGTCTCTGCCCCAATTGTTAAAACCGCTTCAATCGTTGCTGCTGCACCAGTCGTCGTTGCTGCTCCAGCTGTAGCACACTCTGCTCACGTTGTTGCTGCTGCTCCAGTGTACTCCGCTTCTGCGTGGTAATCGACTGTTCCAATGAGATCTCAGGATATTTTATACTTTTATTGTTGTAGTGTTCAGTTTTCAAGAACTTATTTCATGGACTCAGTATAAATTTATGTAAATATATTAAAATATTGTGAAAACATCCGAATAAAAGGCAATACCATGTAATTAAATCTGACTGTGTTTTGTATATACCCTAAATATTTATATAAATACATGTCTATAATTTTAAATTTAAAATATAATCTAACAGGTTCAGGTTATGTTGACTGAAAAAATATATATATATCTTCCATTTATACATGGAATACAGTATTGTAGACTTCGAA
>JABFPN010000840.1:0-37288 GCA_022817305.1 Leptoteleia sp. ZL-2020
ATAAATAATCTTATCGTTGTAAAGTTTTTATAATATTGAGTAAACATTCATTTTCAATTATACATTCTATGATATAAAATTTATACCTTTCTAAATTTTTTAATCTTTGTTTCTGTATCATATTGGCATGCAATGGTAGAGGTTTGCACTCTAAAATACCAAAAAGTGTGGCTAAACGTTTCACACAACCAATGCTATTACAAAAAACTAATGTCCTTCCAGGATGTCTTTTTAGGAAATAGTAAAGGTAATAATCTTTGTGATCAATTGTACAGGCAATACGACATTCAGTTAAAGTTTCAGCAGTTCCTAAAATGGTTAAAAAATTTTTAATATAATTTCTGTATTTAAAACAAAGTTAACAATTTATTATACCACCAACAAATTAAAAAAAATATGTTTACAAAAAAAATTGTAAAAGCTTTTAAAACATCTGTGAAAACATCCAAATTTGATTTAAATTAAAAAAATTTTCTACTAAAAAGCAACATAAAACGTTAAGCAATTAAACATTGATTTTACCTTTTTTTTGTGTAACATCAACAATTTTTGGATTTTTCATCTGCAACATTTCAATAACTTCTTTCAACTTCTTATCAGAAGTCAATTTTGCAATTCTACTTCTAGAATTTCTTTTCTTTTTCCTCATTAAATAATCTGGAATATCATGCACAAGAGATAAAGTGGCAGAATAAACAAAAGTTTGACGCTTTTGCAGTTTCTGTTCATCCCCATTTATTCGTTCAATGATGTCATGAAGTTCTTGAAAATGACCCCTTTCAAGCATCCTGTCTGTTTCATCAATAGCCAAATATCTAATTTTATCAAGACGAGAAAGATGTTCATTTCCCTCACTAATCAATTCCCACAATCTACCAGGTGTGGCTATTACTATTTCAGGTCCTTTACTAAGTATTCTTTCCTGCTTAACTGCAGCCATTCCTCCAACTACAACTGCAATCTAAATTTATGAGATGAAATGTGGTTATTTCTTAATAATTTTTAATGATTTTCATTTAACTCATTACCCCGCGATTGTATTCAATCATAAAGACTGTTGGTGGAAGGGATATGCTATGCAGTGCAATGAGTTCATGAATTCAATACTTGACATGTGAAATCTCTTTTATATAATATTAAAATAAAAATAAAGTATTAAATTTATATTAATTTCTATCAATATGTATTCTATTGATATACTAGTGCAAGTTTTTGATATAAAATGTTGCCTCAATTAATAATTTTATTTTAAAATACTTATTTTTAATATACTTTTTTTGTTTATTTGCTTTTCCTTTTAAATTAACTTACATTTATATTAAAAAATAATTTTCTAGTATTTAAAAAATAGTATAAACACCTGTATATCAATATATTTAGCAGCATTTTTCAAATGATTTTTTATCTGAATTGCCAATTCTCTTGTAGGTGTAAGGATTAGAGCATATAAAGGTTTCCCTTTTAAAGCATTATTCTTTTTAACACCAGGCAATTTAATAACTTTGACACAACCTATTTCATTTCCAGAACATTCTTGCAATAATCCTTCTTCAAATAATTCTTCTTCTTCCTCACAAATATCACTGTCATCTGATTCACTTCCACCATCACTATCATTTTTAGACAATTTTTGTTTTTTCAATTCCAATATGCCATTAATTATTGGTATACCAAATGCTAGCGTTTTACCACTACCAGTTTCTGCTGCTCCTAAAATATCTCTTCGACCCAAAATAGCAGGTGGTAAAGTTAAGGCTTGTATTGGGGTTGGATTTTGAAAGTTTTGGTCGTTTAATGATTTTATAATCACGTCTGGAACTCCCAATGATGCCCAAATATCTTTATTAATTGTTAATTCGGATTCACTAACATCAGTTTCATTTGCAGAAGATTGTTTTTTTACTAATTTTTTCTTTGAATTTTCTGTTGATTGAGACTTTTTCCTTTTTAAACCTCTGTTATCAGTATTATGCATTTTTGTTATTGCTGTAAACAATTAAATTACATTTTAAAAAAGGTTAATATTAAAAAATATAATTTATTTAAAAATTCAAGTACACTGAAAAACATTATTTAAAGAAATTGCATGAAAACTATATGTTTATTAAAATTTATATGAAATTTGTGGTCACTATTAATAAAGAACATTTTTTATAAATTTTAGATGAATTTTATGTTATATAAATTTTCTACATGAAATTTGTACATTTCACGTAGAAATTTCTTTGTTTTAAATATTCTGAATAAGACTAAATTCATATAAATTGAATTTTCTTCTTTTGCGACACGCCAATTGTTAAATCGAAAATTGTAATAACATAATTTGAAAAGCATATTGCGGAAATTAACTGATGAAATGGAAACAAAACCGATTTAATAATTTTACCATACCTTCTTCTTGTTAATACACGAAATCAATTATCACACGATAAAATCTACTTATTTCTTTAGATAATTCCAAATTCCTTTCTTAGGTTAATAATTTACATTATTTTGTTTAATCTATGAAAGAATTAACACGTGGTTAATGTAAACAAACAGGAAAACTGTTGACTTTCTCACTTATAAGATAGGTTTCTTTAATTCAGCAACCCAACACCATACATAGATTTATCTTTTTTTTACTTATTTCTTTGATTATTATATATTACTTTAACTATACACATCTAACGACCTGCTCAGTTAAAAAACGTAAAGTTAACAAAAGTTAACTCGTGTTAACCTATGCACAAAATTTACACCGGGCCCTGAAATGAACAATTTGGCGACATCTAGCGGACATAATTGTAGTTTCATTAAAAAAGAATCAAATCCGCCTTTACCGATAATACTGATTGTTTACATTCAAATGTATTGAAGTATAAAAAATAAGTTGTACATTTTTAACATAATATAGTAAATAAAATTTATCTTTTTTGAGATTATAAATAATATGAGATATAATGATATTAATATATTGTAATAAACATCTTTTATAACAACTTTAAAAATGTTATATCGATATTATTCGTTTCTAATGTTGTAAATATATTAATCATAATAAATATTTGTATATATTCATAAAACATTTAAATTAAATACAACACATTATAATATAAATATTATTTATTATTGTTGCCATAAGCAAAAATAAGTTCAGTATACCGGTTAAAGGGTCAGTCATAGATTTTCAGAAGTAATATCTTCTTACGAATCAATATGGATGTCGCCACATAAAATTCATAAAAACATGAAATTTCATAAGTTTTGGCTTATATGAATTTTATGAATTTATATTGCCCATGAATCTTAAATCTAAATCTCCTTTAATGAACAAGTGTAAACAATTTTCTTTTTTATTATCAGTAATCACAACGGTGACATAATAATTTTCATATTTAAATAATAGAATAAGTAAATAATAGAAATATTTTTTTTTATTATTTCATTTACGAATTGAGGTAAATTACCTTTAGGATATATAATGTAAGGTAATGTATCACTGTAATATATTACAGTGTTGTGGATAAAATATAGACAGACATAAAACGTAGTCCAGTTTTGGAAACCTGTTGACAGATGTTTTTAGGTTTTTTTATCTTTAACATTAGCAGTTCAGTTAACAGTTAACAATTTAATTTTTATTATCTAATTTACCACATGCATGAATTTCAGTCATATAGATAAAATGTAGTCAGACTCATATAACTCAGTCCAATTTCCTGTTAATGTTTATTTGTAGGTTTCTTCATCTTGCATAATTTTTATCTATATTTTGGTAATTCTAATATAACATAAATAAAATATAGTTAGACATAAAATTCTATTGAAACTTTATTTACAATTCAGCTGTGAATAAAAACTCGTTAAAATAATTTTTTGAACTTTTTCTAATAACATTTCATTTTATTAAGTAAAATGTATGAGTACTTTATTTCTAATTTTACTTTTTAATGTAAGTAATAAAGTAATAAAGTTGTCAACTAAATTTCAAAATATTTTAATTTGAACAAAACAGTCCCTATTAAAAATGACATATTAATACATATTGAAACATCAAATTTCGGAGACAATTACCGTCCAAAAACGTATTTGGGGATATGTTTTTGGGCGGTTATTGTCTCCGCATTTGGATGTTTTAATATGTATTATATGTCATTTTTAATAGGGTGTATACAAGTATTAAAGTATTTGCGCATTAAATTTTTCTACGTAGGTCGAATAATAATTTAACAGCATTAAATAATAGTTTAAACACTTAACAATGTCTTCTTTATAATGAGCAATAATCCACGGCAGCTGATTAATAAAAAAATACTGAAAAATTCAAAAACTAAAGTCAATGACATAAGTGACAAGTATTTATAACCTTTCTTATTAATTTACACTTTCCCGTGACATCAATTAATTATTATAATTCACAGTTGCATTGAAATAAAAACATTTAACGAGTCGCAATTAATTCAGCATCTTGTAATTAAATGTATTTACTTTTATTAGAAAGCGAAACTTTATAACTAAATTAAATCAATCATCGATTAATACACATAATGAAAAACAGGCCGACTTCAAAGTAAGACTTTTCATTTTATAATTAAGCTGTCTACTAAATTACATAAATAACAAATTGTGTTTTGATCAATATTCAGATTACAAATGTTAATTTTGTATCAGGAATTAAATCAAGTTCTAAAGATGATTCATTACCGCAAAAAGCAAATAAGGATGCTCGGGAAGGTAATTATCAATTAAATTAATATTCAGATTCAAGGGTCAACTTATAATTAACCTTGTCCAATTACGTTTATTGCGTTTTTGAATTTTTTGGAAATCTATTTAAGAAGAGGAATCGGAAGAAAGTATGCTAAAAAAACTGCGCGACGCAGAATGTCAGTTGCAAAAAATGAAAGCGGTATTGTCAAAGGCTGAAAACGAAATAATAATGAAAAATAAGGAAATTGGCTCATTAAAACACCAGGTTGATGAAATCGCGAAATAAAATTAATCAATGCATAATCAGAATAACTTTGGTCTCGTTTGTGGACATTTAATAGATTAGTTTAGAATTAACTTTAAACAGAGTCGATTATTGTAGGTAAAATGTCACTCGGAAAATCGTGATGTTGAGAAATTAACAGGTAAAAAGCAGAAAGAGGAGTATCGTCGCGAAGTTGAGAATTCAAAATATTTGCATAGAAAATGCATCAGACTGGAACAAAAAGTCAAGGAGATGGAGGTTCTATTTTTCAGTTGTCATTAAAAGCTTTTAACGAATGTTTAATTCTGATATGTATCCATTTCAGAATTTTCTTCGAGATTACGGACTAATATGGGTTGGCGATATATGTAATGATATCGATCTCCAAAGCCAGATGTTCGAGTAAAATTTCAGTTTTATTATCTATTATACTCGCTGATAGCAGATAATATTATATTACATTTTGGGACGTTTATTGTAGATTATAATGACGAATGAATTTAATATACAAAATATGTTAAATAATATTAATTTTTACTGTTATCATTTTACTTATTCGCGTGTGTTAATTATTCGTATTAATTTAATGTTTTTGTAGTTATATCGATGATTGTTACGATCAATTGATGATAAATATATCACAATTAAATACCGCTACTGGCAAAGATCAAGTTGTAATTGAACGTGATAAAAAGGGTGCTTCCTTTAAGGTATATAAAAGGTTAATTTAAGTTTTAAGGTGGATGGAAGTATTGCAAGTCTGTGTATTACAAATATAATAATAATGTACACGAAATAAGAAAGATCATATTGTTATTTACCGAAGGCACCAACTTGTATGACGTTAAAATTTTATAAAAACGGCATGGTTCAGAATGGTTTACTGCGACCCTACTGTGAACCCTCGACGGAATCCTTTATTCGTGACATTTTGGATGGTTATTTTCCATCAGAATTGCAAAAAGATTATCCAAATGGAGTGCCATTTAAGGTGAAATGTATTTCATTTTTCTCCGTAGAAATTTTCTTAATAAAAGTCTATGTTATATAAACTGTACGCGTTATATAAAATAATAACTTCGCTATTTTATGTCACAAGCATGTAATATCAATATTACTTTTAATATTTATAATGCGAACATTATATTTTGTTATAAAAAACAGTTTTCATAGAAAAATTCTAGTGAATATTATTAAATATTAATTAATGTTGTATTATTAAACAAAGTTGTTCTTTTGTTGTGAAAGAGGTAACGTTTTATTTATTAAATGATACTTATTAATTGTTTTTTATTAAACATATTGAATATTAATAGGTAGAAGATCGTAGGCACGAAACATTTACAGGGAAAGGATTTGAATTTTCGGGGCAAGGTTACAAATTAGGTAAAACAACTGGAAAGCAGAAGAAGAAAGAAAACTGTATTTCGAATTCAAACTTATTGGCACACACTAATTTATATGACGCAATTAATGATGGTGCATCGACTTCTAGATCAAATGGGTTTGAAATTAGAAATATGTAATAGAACGTCGCATTTTTTTGCTTAATAATTTTTTCAAACCAATAAAGATTAAACTAGATTATTTTTATAGATGTACGAGAGAATCAAAAAACGATTTGATAAGCAGCAGTAGGCATTCTCCAATTTTAACATCATGTATTAGTCCCGGTTGCAATGCACATTTGCAGTCACATTTAAATGCTGAAATAAGTGCAAATTATTTAAAATTAAAAGCAAGTTGTACGATAATATTAAATTATATGCTATTCAACTTGAAAATTTATTACGATTCATAAAAAAATAATAGTTTGATAATAAAACTTTCGATTAGTATTATTTTAATAAATAAATATTATTTAATTAATTTGTACATATTATATAAAAAGTTGTCAGACTACTTTCAAATCTATATTTATTTTATAAAATTCATTATTTTATCGTTTCTAAAGGATTTCTTTAATAGAGTTTATATTTCATTGGTTTTATTTTCAGCAAGCAAATAATTCGTCTGCAAGTTTAGCTAGTAATAGTTCAAGAAAAACACAAAACTCTTTTCCTTCGAGTACTCGAAATATTAGTCGACAAAATCCCTTCGACCGATCATCCTTTAGGATTTGTACAAAGTAAATGAATTATCAATGATAAAAATGAAGAGAAGCATATTATAATATGTTTATTATAAATTATTAAAGTATACAATAGATATCAATTTAGAAAAAATAATATTAGAGTTCATTGAGAAAAATATGACAAAAAAGTAATGTTTTTAATTGTGTTTCAGATGTATATTCGATTTTCAGTAAAAATGTTTTTAAAAAGGAAAAATTTCTGCTTTATCTATACATATAACATTAAAAAATGTTTTCTTTTCTTTTACAAAACAGTAATTTTTACTGAAAGATGGATATACATCTGAAACGCAGTTAAAAACAGTAATTTTTTTTGTTACATTTCTCTTAGTATAATTGATAGCGGAGACTATTGAAACGATTAAATATTCATAAAATTGAATATCTTTAAATCGAATAAAAAGGCTCATTCAAATCATAATACCATATCCAATAACAGCTGAGTTTTATTCAAAGTTATACTATAACTGCGCGCTGTTAAATTAATTAATCTTTGTTTCCGTCGTGTTTATTTTCACGTCAATGAATAAAGAGGAGCGATCGATTTTTATTTCTCATTACGCTATTCATCTTTCAAATCCTTTGCATTGCGCATTATTCTGAAATCAATCTGAAACGTTTTTATAATGAGCTTCCTTCTCACAAAAAGCAGCAGCAACCAATTTCGACTTCGTTCAAGATCTGTCAGTTCTCTGGGTCGCAGATATTCCTCTATCTCTCCTTCAGGAAACCGTGTTACGTCTTCGAAAAGTAACACAAGTTCAACCCGAAGTGGATGCGACCGGAATCATGACGATAAAAAGACAGTAAATACAATCTCGTTCCATTTTGCTTATTTTAAATTCTTTTTCTTATTCCATTATTTATATACATGAAAAAATTCAGGAAAGGACTGGTCAAAAAAGGAACTGTATTAATAATCTGAAGTTCGTTTACAAAGTTATAAAAGCGATTTACTAGACTGCATTAAAAGTGTACTTGCAGTGAGAGGAATTTATTAGTATTTGCTAGAATGTAATGTAGTAAAAGTTGTAAAATACATATTACAACAAAATATTAGAAAAAAACGTCGTTACACTGAGAAAAAAGTCACCTGGTTAATTTTCTAAACTGGAACTATCACCGGGTAACTGGTAATTCTGAGGTAACGAGTTCTTGGTAACATTTTTTTTCTAGTAATTCTTTAAAGTACTATTTCATATGATAAGGAATATTATAAATGCACACATACACCCCTGAGTTATTGTAAAATATATAAACAACTACTTGAAAAATTCCTCTCACTCTACAATGAATTTTTAAGTAATTTCATTTTTTACCCCGCATTTCCGCACGAACGTCGTTCCACGCCGAAACAATAATGGTAAATTGATAGTGTTTGGAACAATCAAACGAAACACTTCCTACAGCACGTAGGAGATATGTTAATATCTCGACATTAAAAGATATATATAGGCACAATTAACATAATCAAAGACTAGGCGAAAACTTTTTTGACGGCTTTTTGAACGCAAAACATACTAATGGAGGCGCCACTCCGGCGAGCACACGAAAGCGGATACGTGCCAAATACGATAGAAAAAAAAAAAGGAATAAAAAAGAATCTCTATTTCGCAGTCTAAGATACTTTTATAAATGAAGTTGAGGCGCGGAGGCTTGCTCGAAACAAAAAGCACAGTATCAAAAGCGAGCTTGATATTTTTCCTTTGGGCTTTTCACAACGGACTTACCTTTTGTGCGGAGCTATTTTGAAATTGAACCTTTAGATTAAGAAAAGGAACTTGTTTTAATTAATTTATATTCATAATCTGTTATCCAGATTTCAACAAACTCTTGCGGGAAATTCGTCAAAGAAACATTAACAATAATATATTCTGTAAAGCATTACTGTTTGTTCGCATAAATTATTGTATTATCAACTTGGAATGCATTTAAATAAATTTGAATTTTTATATTCTAGTCGCCTCTTTCAATTTATGTGAACGAATCATCCGGAAGGACCGGGGAGTTTCGCCTTAAAATTAGATCACTGAACGGGTGTATACTGTATTTGGTGCATGCCACTGTAGACGACACCGTAGATGGCTTATACAAGCTCATGAATAAAACGATGCCAAAAGATCTGCGAAAAAGATACAAGATTGTTATGAGCGGGTAAAATCTATTTCTTTGAATAATCGCGCTTACATTGGGATAAGAGGAGCAAATGATTTTATTTTTATTTTGGAATTAGAAGAGATATTGTCGTAGAAGTACTAAGTTATTTTTTTTAACTGCTAATTTTAGCAATGTTTTCGTTTCCCTTCATTATTTACATACTTTTATTTGTCTACTCGTGCTGTCTACTTTAATGAAGATTTGAATAGAGTTCATTTTTCTGGAAAGAATATTTTTCCAATGTTAAGTATCAGTGGAAATTGTAAGAACAAAGAAACCTGTACCTCTACTTTACCAAACAATCTATGCAGTATTTATCAGAATTCTTTTCTTCAACTGAATGCATAACTAATGTACCTAAATGTAACTAAAATAGATTTAAATCCTAATCTGATTCCAGACCCGGACTAAGTAAACTCGAAGCGAAGAATTACACTCTGGGACATTACGGCATTTCCACGGACAGTGTGCTTTATTTGTCGAGCGATTAACTTTTTGCTTTCCTTCGCAATTTACAAACAATTTACACGGTCTTTTATTTTTTGTAACAAATGGAAATGATTAAACAAAATGTCACATGATCTTAGATAAGTTGGCGTTCAAAATTTATTAGCGAGGGGTGCCGTCTTCGCGAAATATAATGTAAATAGGATTTGCATGAACAATGTAGCCCGGGTGTGAGCTTATCTTATTTTTGTACTACGTGTTTTGTAGACGCAAGCCTTCTTTGCTTCATCCTTTAAACGCCTCACTTATATTCAGCGTCAATCTCGAGAAGCAGAAATTAAATTGTGATTGATGAAAAGTCAGATTGATGTGTCACCACGTCAATGAGTCACGAAGACTCAGTTTTATTTTGGGTATAAAGGGTTCGATATCAAGATTTCCAATAATTGATGGTCTTTATACAAGCATACGATGATTAAACCAATTCCTTTTGTTAAGAAACAAAGAAATATTACATTATATTTGACAGTTGACATTTCACATGAATTATTATATACTGAGAAAAAAAATTAGGATAAGAATTATTATACTGTATTTAAAAATGGGGACAAATGATATCTTGTCATATTTAACATATAGTTTAAAAAAGGATAGATCATTTGTATTATGTTAGAAATGACAAGATGTTATTTGCCCTATTTTTATATATAGTATAATAATTTTTATCCCAACTTTTTTCTCAGTATAGGTTGAACCTAAAAACGTACTTTTCCGAGTAAATTTTGGTTCACTGAAATTGTATATATGTTTATAATTAATGTTATAATAATTTTATTAAGTTATTATGAAGAATTTTATGGAAATTTGTTTAAGCTAAAATTAAGTATTGATCGAAATTCAATTTTTTTCTCCTTTTCAACTCCTTCAATTTTCAATATTGAAGTGTAGTTTTAAATAATCGAAAAAGTTGTTATTAAAATTAATGAATTCAAGAATATTATAATATAAAATATAAGAAACTGAAATATACACTAAATTGGCAAAACATAAATGGCTTATCACTGAATTTAGAGGAAGGAAATGAATCGAGAATCGTTTGTATTGAAATGATTTATTTCAATGTTAAATAAAGTATTAGGGGATTTTGGAAACTTCGGCGAACGATATTTGACACTTGACACAAACACTCACACAATTTATATAATTGGTGCTATGTATTGATTCATTATAAACACATTCGTCGAACATTTCAACGTGAAAATAAATAATTCTTCCAGTTAATTAATTCAATCGACTGACGTAACTTTTTTAAAATTCATTTCTGTTCGTTATCGTTATTTAATTTTTAATCTTTTTATCACAATGTTTCCATCGAGAATGAACATTTTCGTATTGGACAACAGATTCGCTCGTCTTCAATTTCATGCAACGCTCATTGACATCATCGTACTGTATAAAATCGATACGCCACGCAAGCGAATCCTAATCAATAACTAATCAGCGAATGATTATAAAACAATTTTAACGAGATTCTCGGTGGGTTGAAAAAAGGACTGTTCGAATCAATGCTACAATTTCAACTGAACTGTGTGTTCGCTCAAGAACATTTGGTCGACATGATGAACACATTTTTGGAATTCGCCATATTCTAAAACAGACTCGTACGTGTAAAGTCGTAGGCGAATTATCGCTGTTAAACTTTTTTTTTAAACTTTACACTGTTTAAACAAAATATTTTTTTTTTCAATTATCATTTAGAAGTTGATTGATGACAACGAAAAAGTATTGAAACGGAGGAACAAGAAAGCATTTTTGTGGTATAAATTCTACCTTTATTGCAGATAATATAAAAATCTTCTTACAATAACCACAGTCATGTTTAGATATAATATAACAAGGGGATTTTGTCAAATTGCGTTTGATTTTCAAAAATCCGTTCGTAACAAGGAGAATATTCTTATAATAAGAGAACTTTTCGCAACGACTGAAATAACATTGTAACAAGAGAATTTCACCCTTTCGCTGTATTTACACGTCTAATTCTTCAGCAATAATTCGACACGAATCACAAAACATGTTGAATTGTACATTTTTTCTCTTCCCCTTTGTTACGAGAAATAATCCCAAGCACGTGTCACGGCCGTCCATACTTACGCGACATAATTCATGTTTCCTTTACTTCCTCATTGTTCGTTTAGAATTACAAATTCCAGTTATGTGACAAATGTAATATGATATATATGAATAATTATTGATATATATCAGTAGAATAAAAATCGTAAATTGATACGGAAATTGAAATTGTAGTTATCAAATGTATTAGTCCATAAAATCGTATAATACTTATAAAATACATATATGTTTTATAGTGAAATAAACATTACACGGTATCACTGTGTATTTTGCCAATATTTTTAGAGCTTTTAAAATGTTTAATGTCCAATGTTAAATTAAAATGAAACATCTTTTGTATATATGTAACTGTAAGATTCAAGAGAAAAAGGGAAACATGAAATAAAAACATTTTTTAATTTTATTTTATATTTTTAAGATTTTAGATCAAATGTTAAACGTTTTAAGAACATTTATGCAATTTTGACAAAACAAATAAATCAAATTTATATTAATGGTTTTATAAATATTATACGTTTTCATGATTATTATGAAGATCGCTTTGGTTTTGTCAAAATATGACTAGGGATTCTTAATCGACTTTAAATTTTTGACTATACAGGTGTGAATCGCTTGTAAACATATCCCCGATGATACGAATATATGCTTACGCTTATTTCAATGTCTAATGATATCTATACAGAGTTATTTGCCATCTGCAATGTACACTGATAAATACAGAATTACATACTCCTTTATACACATTAATCACAACTGTAACTAATATATAATTTTTTTTAACAATTCATAATATAATTTTTGTACAATATTTCACAAATTTAATTTAACTGAAAAATGTAAAACTATTTTAAATGTTCAAGACGGAAAAGTTTTCAGTGCAGTTCTTTACTCATCAGTATTCATTGATTAATTTGCCGCACACGGAGAAAATAATCTGAGGTGTTGATATATTTAATGCGAGATTTTGGCTATAATTTAAAATAAAACGACCTCAGAAAACATTTCGTATTTCTTTAAGAAAAAAACATGTTTAATATAATGAAATTTTTTTCCATAAAATAAATGTTGAAAATCAGAATTTACGTCTTTTATCTTTGTTCCAATGAAATTGATTTATTAACAAACATTAAAATTTACTACAATTATTTCAACCATTTTCTTGTTCAATTAATTTTATATCACAAATTTCTTTGAGGTTCGCTCAACTAAATTAACAGAGAAAATTAAATTATTAATTTATTTCCGTATACGATAATTTGATCGATCATTTTATTTTCTGTTTCAGAATTACTTTTAGGCCGTTTAAATTCGAATAAGCGAGGTGGATTTTTGAAAAACAGGCGTGACATCATCGTTAAAAGTGTATGTACAATTTTTATTACTTCTTTTATTTCCTGTTCACTGTTTTGCTTGTTTTTCAAAAAAAAAAAATTAAACAAATAAAATTACTTACACACGCAGCAAGTTCGAACTGATACCAATTTTGATGATCGGAGTCGAGGTATAATGATGAAATAAGTTTGATTTACACCCTGCTAATATCTTGAGCTAGTTTCATCGATTTTTTGTGAAATTTACGCATGGTCATTGAAGGTGCAGTTTGATTTAAGAGTTGTTCAATTTATTATGAGAAATGAAATTTCTGTTTATGCGCGGCTTTCTGTTTATGTCGGTGAATTTACGAGAAAAATATCGAGGAAGTTTATCAAAATTTTACTTTTCGCTATAGACGGTACAATGAATGATAAATTTCAAAGTTTTCAATTACCCACAAACATAGAGATTTTATTTCGTAGCAATTGTAGGAAAGTTGTATAGATCTCGAAATATATTAGATTTGTTCGGAAAAAAATACATAGTATAAAAGAGAACAAAGACAGTTATTTGAACTATCTTAGATTGTAATCGATTTACTGTTCCATTTACAAACTTTAATTTATAAGTTAGATTGTTAATTTAACTACTTAATTGTGAGTTTAAGAGGTATATGAAAGGTGTTACAGTACATTTGTGAAGTGGTAAAAAGTGATAAGAGAGAGTTTACACTTGTTAAATTGCATTTATAATGATAAATGGTAAGAATAATTTTCAGTTTCAAAATTCAAACTTAATTTAATTTCTCATTATTACATTTACATAATTATATTTATTTAATATCTCATCATAAAGTCAGACAATTGTTTAGTTTAAATTTGAAAACAACAATTTGATTCTAAGTCAATTAATTATGAGAAATTGTCAACGAATGTCAGTTTATAAAATGTACATATTTTATATAATATAAGAGCGATTAAAGCAAAATGAACTTTCCATCCTGATTTGGTATCTTGATGAATTTCAACGATTTATTTAATTAGACTGAATTGTATGCCACAATGCAAAGCGAAAGTTTCTAAATCTTTGCAAAACTTCACTGAATTATTTACGATCAAACTTTGTGTAATTTAGACGATAATCTGACAGAAGGGAGTTGAAATATTTTTAATAAACTTGATGAATCGTGTGCAAGCAATGTTTATTATTCCGTCGTTTTCCATATGTAAATATTAGTAATTTAATAAATCGAAAATATTGAGTTTGTTCGAGGTAAATAAATAAGCTCGATGAAGTATTAAATTCTAGAATATCTTTTATGGATATAAAAAAATTAAACGTCCGCCTGATTCAAATGATCAAATTGTCCCGATAAAAACAAATTATAACGATTGTGGCACGTAGCCTCCATCAGACAGCGCTAATTAATCACGTTAATTATTCAAATTAGATATAACTTTAAATCAACTGCACGAGCAACAATTATGCATAATGTGTGGAATGAGAAATGATCAATAGAAATATATAATGATTAAATTCGATCTATTCGTTTATCAAAATTACCGTTCGTGTTTGAACGCTGCTTTTTGCGCAGGTTCCATGTATTTCGTAGACCTCCCTATCTAGCCTTAATCTACTTCAATCATTCAGAAAAGATATTTTTCTCTTTCACGCGACGACTTGTATTGAAATGTACCAATTTACGCTCGACGCACACTAAGACATGTTTTTACATAATTTACACCAATAAAGTACCTATGTTCAGTCTAAATTACTGTACACTCAGATAAATTTAACAGTAATTGCTATTGTATTTTATAGTAACTCGAGGATATGTGTGCCTTTGCAGTATTTCTTATAAGATGATATATTAAAATATACAGTTTTTAAACAAATATTAGAAAAATATTTCGTTATCAAGGAACAGAACCCGTTACCTTACTGTCACCAGTCACGTGCTTTACACTGAGAAAAATATGACAGAAAAAATTACTGTTTTTAAAGGCAAAGACACTAAGTTTTAAATGTTATATTTATAGAAAAAAACATAAATTAATCCTCTTAAAAGACAGTAATTTTGTTCTCATATTTTTCTCAGTGTATCATCACTCTACGCCACCACCTGGAATAATATTTATCTTCGTTAACTATAGTGTGAATGGGAACCTAACTTTTTCCATTCACGGATATTTGTGAAATAAACCAATATTTCTAAGCGACAGCATAAAGTGATGGTAATGCTTCTGATTAGTAATTATCAGGTAACGGGTTCCATTCCTTGATAAGGATATTTTTTTCTAATATTTTTTAAAACACTATATCATATTATAAGGAGTACTATAAATACAAGCATACTTCTGAATTATTATAAAACATAGCAACAGTTACTAACAAATTCCTCTCAGTGTACAGCGCGAGAAGTAACGTGTCGATCATTTGGTATGCACTCATCGTGCCGAGAACGAATGCGCGCAACGATCTTATTACGAATAAAAACGATTTCAGCGAGAGATATTTCCCGATAGTTTAATCCTGCCGGCCGTAAAAATTCTGTGCAGATGAGCATCGCGAATTCGCCGATGGGAAACGTCAGATTCCATTGATACATGTTCGACGAGACGCGTAACGGTTTGCAACGTTTTCACAAGCCACTGTTATTGTCAATAATTTGCTATTTATTAACCGCTGTTAACGAGTGCGCGACGGGCAATCGCGGCTGGATAATTATGTCAATTTAATTTATTTGAATGAAAGTGACGCGCGAATCAAACGGGTAAAATGGAGAATGAAATTGCAGCCGACCGGTGAATAAATTCTTGCTGAAACAGGAGTGCTGAACGTTGTTTGAAATTTCGTGACTTTTCGTAGTGGCATTTCGTTGATGTTACACATGGCGTCAGCATAATCCTGGCAACGGCATACGCTTTGTGACATAAATTGTTAAAATAAGATGCCTTCGAGCAAATGCGACGAATCTTCAATGCGCATTTTCCCTTTTGTATTAGCGAAGTAAACAATTACGGCTTTCTAATTCTGTGAAGTGATTGAGTCATTTTGGTGCTACTTTATGCAGTTAAATTTTACATTAATATATAATTCGTGAATGGCATGTGAAATATTAAAAAGAAGTTATATTTTTTCGTGCAAAACTTTCAGCTTAACAGTTTGAGAAATGTAATTTTGCCAGTAATGTTTACTATAAATTGTTTAAAATATATTTTGATAACTTTGTTCAATTAGATTGGATCGCGTTTTATGAATTAACTTTATATGAGAATATTTTTAAAATAAAATAATTCTATATAAACATTGTTTTTATATGTAAAGAAAAAGAAATATACGCGTATTTATAGAATATACTTTTTCATGGATAAGTTCTCCAAATCTCATATATATATATATAAATAAAATTTATTTTAATTACAATCAGTTTTTATCCAATTATTTTATGATAAATTTACATACAATGTATTATTTGTTAAAAAGAAAATAATAAACTTGCAACAAAAACTTTGAACTTCCCAGTAACAATTTGTAAGCTTTTTCGCGAACTCGGAAGTACGTAAACAAATGCAACACTGGAGCACCAAGTTTCTTCGTATAATCTCGAAAGGAAATCGCCATTGTCTCCGGCACCGGAGCCGAGCTCGCCGTCGACCTAAATATTCATTGAATTTACAGAAATGCCATTGCTCATTGTTGGCCGCAAAAAAGCAGCTAGTCGTTCGATTCTTTCGAAATTAAGCTCCGCTAAGTGAATCAACAAATTGCAACAGGAATATTTCCCGTCTGCTCTTTCGCAGCAGCCTCACTCCACGATCGTCTCGATATTATTTTGCCTCCGTTCGCGTTTCCCATCGGCGAAGCATAGCCGAGATATAGCGTAGCTTATGGCAGTGCTGTCTATGAAATTGGCTTGCATCGTTTCTGCGTTTTGCATTCGTACGGAAGCATCGAATCGGACGACGACGCCGCGGCAACTGCGCGGCCGTTGTTCCGTCGAATTGTCCGTTTATCCGGAAGCATCGTTCGGTCTAGTACTTTCCGTTCGCCGAACGAGGACTCTGTTTATCTGGGTTGGCTTAAAGCTTTTCGCCGGGGAGGAATTTGCCGAGTGGTTTGCCTCCCCCGGTTAGTCTACCTCCGTGTGACAAATATGAAACGTTATCCGACCCATAACCAGGTAACATGCACCGAGACAATTTTTCGATTATAGTGGCTGTATAAAAATAAAGTTGCCTTCAGAGTCAACTGTAGTGCAGTTTACTTCGTACAACAAGTATTGAGAAAATTATAAAATAGAATTAAGAAAATTATTTAATAATAAAAAGGAAACCTTAAGAGTATAAAATGGACCATGTAGAAATTAACAAACGGTCGAGTACTAGTATCAATATGTGCCAGTATCAATAAGCATATTGATAAATGACCGTTATCCCAGTCCTGGAATGAAACACCAATGGACTAAGGCACGGTACAGATACCGACTCTTGGCAATTTACCGTTTACTTGTGCTGTCATTTAACGGTTGGCAATATATCGATAATTTTGCACTGGCAATTTTGTAATATCTAGAGATATTACAAAGATCCTAGGTAGTAAATAGGGTAAATTGTGAAATAAATTTAACGTGGTAGCCGGTCATTAAATTTATATAACTTCATTAGAGAATTTATATTACCAAGTTTTTGGAATAAATGTACATTTTTACTATCTATATAAAAATTATATTGATTTTAAATATGATGCTATAAAAACTTTATGTTATGGTATACAGGCAGCGATATGCTGCCGCCTTTTCCGATATCTCATTCGAATGAAGATTTGTCAGCAGTTAGCATTTCAACCTAGGATTATGTATTACAAAGTTCATGTTGCACCAATCATATGTACACGATTATATTTATTTTCAATATCGATTAGTTATTCATAAATGAATATAAATGAAGTTATTTGAGAAATATTGTTAAGATGTAAAAATTGATATATCAAAAAAGATAAATATATCATGTTGATAGTTGGGACAGTCTAATGTCAGTTTTACGCCGATGGTCATTTATGTAATGGTGATCAACCAACGGCCCAGTACAAATTTTATTGTAAATAAGTATCGAAACTTTACAGAGTGCCAATACCTGCTCTTTCCCGATTGTCAGTACTGACATAATACTGATTTTTCTACATGGTGAAAAACTATGATTCAATTTTTGCAATGAAAGGCCTTTTGGTAATACTTTTAGTAATTTGTTTTGCTTTTTGATATTCTTGTTATAAATTTATTTCATCGTACGTCGCAACTCCTTTTGTACAGTTGACCCCAAAACCAACTATAAAATAGAGTCGCGGTCAAAATAGTTGACGATACAGTTTGCAGTTTCTACAACTGTGTTTGCCATTGTGGTGATTTCTCATGTTTCAACTATACAAGTTTAGTTGTGCTAACTCTGTAAATTTCTCTCAGTGCAATGACCCCCCCCCCCCCTGAGGCCTCGTTGCGAATCGTTCACAAATGTCAGATATGTGTTTTGTAAACCAGATGTCCTTCATTTGTACGCAAATTGTGGTTCTTCAAGACGAAATCGAAGGGTGACAACGTTCTCCGGATACAAAGTGTAAACAAACCAATGCAGTTTCTCCCTCCATTTAACTCCACCTTTACAAACTCCCAAATAAGAAACGGACGCTGCGGCCGTTTCACTTCATCACGACGACCTTCCAAAATGTCGTTACGATGAAATTCCAAGTTCGCAAGCATCGCTTGTTCACAGTTCACATTGAAACAACGTATTACACTTCAATTCCAGCCCCTTCAGGATTGGTTCGCGTATTGTTTTCCTTTCGTACGCTCGCTCCATTTTCAATCACTTGGTCAATCCTCCGTTTTCTTAATTGTCCGCTCATTTATTCATTATTCCTCACTGATCATTTACTCGTCTAATTTATTTACTTATTTATCTGTACAAGATTTACACGATGGACTTGATGGGTCCCCTCGATCTGATTCGTTACGTGGGCTATAAGCAGGTTTCCTTGTTCTGATCGACGTTGATGACCACGACGGAGGGCTGCGCCGGCTGGTCCTTCGGCTGGGGCACGCCGGTCGGCACCTCCTCGAGTATGGGTCAGAGGGTCGTGGTCCTCGATACCGACGCGGACGGGGGCGGTGGCGGCGGCGGCGGAGGCGGGGGCGGTGATATCACCACGTCAGGCTCACCGGCCAGGTCGCAGTCGAACCTCCACAATATGTTTTCAGAGTGGTCACCTCCTGGAATTGCAGAGTTGCAGACGCTCAGATTAGTTGGGCCAAGTTTGACAGATTTACCGTTGCCGGGCTGGTTGTTGCGGCGCCCGGTACACGCGGCCCCGGAGCCATCGGGGCTCGCTCATTTCGATATCTGCGCCGTCCAAAAATGCATCTTTGCGGCGGCGGCTAATTGGCTTCGGGGCCGCGAAACTACCCCGTCGACGCCACAAGCGATTGTTTACCAGCCCGGCAAGAGCGGCCAATTATTGACCAGGGTTTAAATTGGGTTCATTTGCGAGTTGGACTCGCCATTTTGGGACTCTGAGAGAAACGTTCGTTTATTGCTGTAAGAAAGTTTAGAGCGCTGCGGTGTTGTAATTGGATTGTACATGCAGGTTGAGAGAGAAGAGAGGGTCAATTTTTAGCATTAATTGTACTAATATATGATATCATAGTGGGTATTAAGAAAGAAATAGCAATAAAATTTGACATGATTTGTGTTAATTGAATTGTAAGATTATAATATGAACAGTTTTAATGTGTATTATGTTAAAATTTTGTATAAACATGATATTTATTACTTTGTTAAGAAATTACGTCAACGTTGTTATAGTTTATTCAGGGATGAAAAAAGAAGGGTTGATGATTAGGAATATATTTTCTTTTTATTTGATTTTTATTATTAAAAATGCTTTATCACTATGATCATATTTATGAGTATAATAATGTTTTAAAATATACATTCATGAAAAAGAATGAATCTTCGATTTATTAAAGATAATTTATTTAGTAGCTCAATCTAATATAGTGGCATACATAATCTGAAAAATTTTAAATCAAGAATTTTTGTGTGTATAATTTAATGTAATTAATTAAGCACCTATAGTGTTCAATATTAACATTAGATTCCATATTTACCATACTTTATTAATTACATTTAAGAGGGCTTTAATTTGGTTTCAAATTTAATTTCAATTAATTGAATTGTTAACTACTAAAGGCAAAAACGTTTTTAATTTTGTTGCGTAAATTTTTTATGAATATAAATTATTTAAATGGAACAATTATTATTATGTATTATTAAATCAATCGCAGTGCAATAAAATTCGAATTAAGCGTTGCAATGAATATTCGATTGGATAAAGCGAGGCGATTGTGTTTTACTTGATTTTTGAAATCAAGTATTTTTGTGCGCTACATTATTTGTAGGTCACAGTACAATAATTTAATTTCATTTGTGGACATAATTTAATAAATAAAGCCAGTGCATTCACCAATCCAAAATCAGGGATGTGTGTCACATACACTGTATCAATCGAAAAGCATCGTAATCCGTTGGCTTTTAGCTGAAGTGTATCGGATTGCTTTTATTTTCCTTCCAGTCAATCCTCGGTTATTGACTTTGCAATAGATCATTCAGATTTCACTTTATTATGTTAAATAACTGTTTATACGATGTTTGTTTGAAAGCGCATCAAACATTTTTCATCGTTATCCTTTGTCAATAAATCAATAAATAAATTTCAAATAACACTTTTGGGTAGTTTTGCAATATCGTGTTATTGATTTGAATATTCTTTTACATTCATTTAATTGTGCGTAAAAGAAATTTTATGATTATTCAATAATTTTCGGTATCAACAGCAGGCAATAAAAATTTAGTTCAATAATTTCTCGCAAATATTTTCTTAAATTTCGATTCGATTATGAAAGTTTGTTTTTATTTTTTCTTCACAATTTATCTATACAAGTTGGGAATGTATAGAGGAGAGAGAAAGAGAGAGAGAGAATTCGGCAATATAAGAGAAAATCAAAGTTCACGTTTATATCTTGGCCGGTTAACGAAGCCACGCCCTTCGGTTATATATTAGTTATAAAGCTATTAATTTATATATTATATGTTCATTTAAAGGATAAAATATGATTTGTAATTTCAAATATCTCTTATAAACTTGCTTTAATATTTGAAAATGCAAAAAGGATTATTACATTATAAATCTTAGGAATTTAATTTATTGAAAATACTGATAAGAATTACTCAATGTATTTTTGACATTTAGTAATATAAAATGTTGTTTTATATTAAAAATGTTAATATTCAAGTAATAATTTTATATGTCTCTTAGTAATGCATGCAATCATTTGATTAAACCAGTAATATTAAAAGGATAACTTTAAAATAATTAGTGGGTGTAATTAGGATAGGAAGTATTAAAATTCACAAGATCTTAATTTCATTTTGTGTTAAAATAATTCAAATTATTACTGTCTCAGTTTAATGTTTAATTTTGAAATGAAACGTACTAGAGTTATCACTAATAAGGGACACTTACGTAAAACATTGAGTTAACTAATACAATGTTATGCAAAATCTGATAAATTTTCATATGATGTAATGAATATACGTAAATTTGGACATTGTGGTGTAAAATCGGAGAAATGAAGTAATGTAGTAGAACTATTAAATGCCATAAATTTCGATTATGTTGATTTATTATCATTTATCATTTTTACATTTATTATTGTAATATATGGATATTTTATAGGCGTATTGTCGTGATTCAGTTTTACATAAAATGCTACATAAATAATTACTTTCCAGTTCATTTCATTAACAGGAGCTTTATGCCAAACGGATTAAAATGCTTATCTCAAATGCCTTTTTTCGTTATATGATTATTCCACTGAATAACTTTATGCTGCACGTTTTATTGTCAGACATATATTTGTGCATTTTGCAAATACTTTCTTACACTAAGAACAATTATATAATAAAGTTTACTATATGTTTAATAACGAGCAAATATGTGTGCACATATGATAGAATTTATTAGCCAATAAAATAAAGTATGTTATAAATATGGTAATTCAAATTATAAATATCAATAAATTCTATCACAAGTACACATATATCCCCGAGTTATTGATAATATAGTAGAATTTATGATATAATTTTTCTCTGTATATATTCAATATACTTATTCAATCATAACTTTATGTTTTGCATTTAAATACATAATTATTAATAATTCATTAGTAATAATGCTAGCTTTATTTGAATAATGAGTTCCAATGTAATAGTAAGCAACATTTTTTTTGTTTTAAATTTATTAACGAACGTACACTTGCATGATTATTTATCACAATAAATGAATTACATTTCTCTCAGAGTAAATTATTCACGAGCACATATTTCAGAAACCGAAATGATAATATTTTTATTATTTCAAAGCAGTGCAAAATTTTACCGTTTAAAACATTTTCATACACGGAGAGAAAAAAATATTAATTTTTAATGAAAAGTTTACTACTTTGGCATTATACTTACACAACACCATTATATGGAAAACTAGTTCATTAAAATTTGTTAACTTAGTTTATTAAAAATAGTAATTCTATGCAGTTTTATATAATTTAACAATCTGTTTATTACATTTTAGTAAACTGTTCAATAATTGGTTTATGAACAACATAGGCAATGGGTTAGCGACACTGATGAATAGCGACATCCAACGGAAAAAACAAAATAAAATGTTTGCCAAAAATTAGAATTCAGTTTGTTAAAATTTGTAATCCCTGGTTTCTTAATTTTTAATATTCTTTTCTCTCCGTGTATCAATTTCTCTGAGTGTAGTAACAACCGTAAATAAATGTCTCCCACTGTACTCTAAACGTTATATCGACATTCTGTAAGGGACATTTCAACAATTTGTAGACTTACGTCCCCTATAATTTTAAAGGGAAAATTAAATTTCGCAAATGGGATAAAATAAGTTGAAACTGAAGTTAAACTGTGAAATTATACCTTGACCCAGAGCGATGCCTAAAGATCCTCTCCTCTGTCGTGGAGCTTGCTGATGTTTGTGCGAGTGACTGTGACTGTGAGAATGCGAGTGGCAGTGCATATGACGAGTGTGCGTCGGAGTGTTTCTGCATGGCTGAGGCGGCTGCTGTTGTTGATGATGAGGATGAAGCCTGTGCTAGGTGTTCCCGCCACGGTCCACCCCCACTTGATCGAAGCTCAATGATTTCTTCATCTCCTTCATCGGCAACGCACCAGTCTCCTGCTAAAGTATTCAATTATGTTAATGAACAAGTTTTTAGCTCGCGCCAACGATCGAGTCGAGGCAGCGTCGTCGCTCGTTCTTGGCAAGAACAATCTTGGAAACTCCTCCTCGTTTAACCGACCCTCGACTACACCACTTCGACTTGTCCCACAAGTCGAAGATATGTAGACGACCGGGCCTGCGGAGTCACCCCGGCATAACCGTTACGCTTCCCGATGCATTCCGGCTCTACCATATTTATCCATCTGGCGTCGAACCTTTTCGCGTTTATCTCCAAAATCTAGCAAAGCTACTCTAATCTTACTTTATTTCAGACTTGAAATCAATTTAGGGAACGGTTGGGCACTTTCAAATTTAAGCTGCGGTTCCGACATTTCGGATCAAAAAATGGGAACCAGCGACAGATTTGACGTAATGACAAGTTAAGGGACTTGCTGGGAAATACATTAAGTTTTTGGATTAACTACAGACTGGCGTGTACTTTTTTTTAATGATAACATACATTGTGATGGAATTAAACAATTCTCGGCTTTTTTTTATAATAATGTTATTTATTTAATGAAATTGTTATTAAATGTAAATTTATGTCTTGAAATTTACTGACAAAATTAAAAGCTTTCGCGTTTTTAGTGGATGAATGAATATTCGTAAATTTTGAACTCATACAATGTAGGGTAAAGGAATTTTAATTAACACTTTCGGCTATTTATCTAATTACTGCGCGGAAATGCTTTGATTAAGACGCAGCCAAAACTTACCAAGTCAGGCGACAATCAATATAATTAAAGTAAATGTGTTATTGCAACGGGTTGTGGCAAGCAAACTAAATGTTATAGTTAACATTTCCTAATTTGTTATATGTTTTTTATTACGTGTTAAACAGATGATATCAATAAATATAAAGTTTAAAATAACAATACATCAATCATAATATTTCATAAATATTATTAATGAAATTTAAATTTAACAGCATTTGACAACATTATTATTTGTTTTTAAAGACATTGCTTTGTTTTTACCATAGCAACCAAATGAAGGGGGGAGGGGCTAATTAATTAATAAGCTATTACATGTCCAAGTCATTAATTCAATGACATTATATTAATGTTTAATATCATTTTGATATAAAAAACACATGTATGAAATAACAAAAGGCGTTATACGAATTTATGTTGCATATAAGATATATTTTGACACATGCCAGTTCGCTCGGTTTGCATCGCGTTCGTGATATATATGTCAAAAGAGATAAATCAAATGTTTATTTTTAGGGTGATGTAAAAGGTATGAAATCTACTAGAAAAAGACTTCAAACAGAATTAATTTAAGAGATAACAGTATTATGGTGAAGCAAAAGTCCAACACAGATATTTATTTTGTACATAATTACAAAAGTAATTTGAGAAGAACAGAAAATAGTTCTGAAAATATTGAAAATAGTATCCAAATTAAAATGGAATTTAAATATAAATATTGTGGGCACGATCGAACGTGCAATAGAATTTGGCGGACTTCATTAAATATGATTCTTTTTAAATTAATTAGAAGCGAAGTAATTCCTTTGATTTGAAAACATCGCGAGACCTTTTGATAATTTTCATTACAAGATCCTTTGATACTTATTTACTTATCTATTGTGTAACCGGTTTAATTCATTTGGTAACTGCGTGTGTTGCGGAAATCAAATACATTTATATTCTCTTTGTAGTACTTTGCGTACTCATAAACCCAACATTATTAGTTAAATATATTACGCATTTTATATTTTACGTTTATAATAAAAATTATGGCACAAACAGGAAGGTAACGTTGTTATATTATAAAATTGATTTTGATTGAGTAATTAATGTGAAATTCTAATAACATTAAATGAAAGATTCATTTACAAAGAAAGCGCACAGAGAGAAATTGATATGGAAATTTTACTGCTTTAACTGGAATGGTTAATAAATAAGTTTCAAAGCATTCGTGGTAATAAGTGAAAATTAATTATCAAGTATTATTCACAACATTTTTATAAATCCACAATAAAGAATTTAACGGTTAATTTTAGGATAATAAGATGATTGGATTTAAAGCATCTATTTTGCATTTGAAAACAATTCAAATTGTTGAAAATTATTAAAAATTTTCATTTAAAAGGATCACTTAATAAAAAATTGATGTTTAGTCGATTAACGGCGTAAAATAAACCATTAATTTCCCGATCATAAAATAATCTTATCGTTTATAAATCTGTTGCAAAAATCGACCAATTTACTTTTACGTACAGATTTAATCGAAATTAATAATGGAAAACCGACGTTCAAATTTACTACGATAATAAAAATATTTAATTTCCCGGCGGAAATTTTTGGCGGTTCTTCCCGGGGGGTAATAAAATAAATATCCCCTTTTTTCGTCGCAACGCATTTCTTTTCTAACGCTACTTTATCGTTTTCAAATAAAGCAGTTCATATAAAAGACCGGCGGAACGCCGTAATTGTCGATTTCTATAATCGACGATTCAATATGTTGATTTTATCGCGCGAGTTAAACGGATCCATTCATACGCGTGATCCGCAGCCCCTTATCTCATGTCCAAATACGTAAAAAAATTCCGTGCGAAAGTTCACAGGATCACACGATCCGCCAACTTCCTATCCGGGGAGTGAAACTTGACGTCGCCAGAGATTATAACATTTGCATTCGCCAAGATGCGGAGGAGTGCTCGGTCGAACGCGTTTGAGCATACAATGAATTAAATTTATAACAATTTATATCGTACACGAAACGCCACAACTAAATTTGACATTAAAAAACATTTAATTCACAGTTCTGCTTTATATTTTTATTATTACGATTCTATTATTAATTAACCTTCTCAATTCCATTTAAGCTTCTGAATATTCTAAATAATTATTACACAATGTGAACTGCATTACAGTTGACTCTGGAAACAACTTTATTTTTATAGTTATGATAAGCGAAACTTTTTATCAATGCAAATCTAATATCCAACTAAGGATTATGGAGGGAGTGGGACGTTGTTACACGACGTGGAGCAATTGTATTAATCCGTGACGTCAGCGTTTCGGGTACCAAACACGATATATTAATTGTTGCAAGCCGCTGTGAGCTTCAATCAGACACGATTCGCTCCGCATGGTTTGATTTATGAACTCTTTCAATGATTACAACACACAAACTTTTTTTTTATCCTTTCTAATCTCATGCATCATTGGTGGAGAAAAACGGGGAAAACATTTGTAAAAGCATTATCACCTGAGCACGGAAGACGATTCGGGTAGATAACAGTTAATGGACTGCTCTTTTTGCATTAACTGTTTTGTAAGTCGTAAGGATAAGGGTCTTTTCGCAAGAAAAATATCCTAACTGATTATTATTATTATTATTATTTATGTTACATAAAAATATATAACAAATGTAATCATTGTAAACTTGATAACGGTAATTTAATTAAAATTTTATTGATATAAATTGAGAAAGAAGTATAAAAATAATTGACACACTGTATTAATTAATTTATTAAAAACCATGTAATAAAAATTAAAAATAAATTATTTTTATTATTTCCAAAGGATGAATGGTATACCCATTACATAAATACTTTTTGTCATTTTTCTCAGTATTTTTCTTTGAGTGCATTTGAATGCAAGATTTAAGTAACATTCTTAAATTAATTATTTTCATTAATCTAATTAAATGAACATGGCTCGCAATTATAAATAATAATTTTGCAATTACTTTTAATACTTTATTCCAGTAATAAATTGATCAAAATTTGTATGAAATATCGCAATGGGCCAACAAATGTTTGTGGCAGATTATTAATCGTTAAATTACTATAAACATTTGGATTAATTAATAATAAAAATAGGAATGATTGATTGTAAATAACTGAAATTAATTGTCTGGCACGCGTTTTGTTCGTACGGATTGTCCATAAAAGTTGTCCGAAATTTATTTTAATGAAAAAACACAATTCCATGCTCGAATGATTAGTACGCTAACGGCATTCGGGCGAGTTTGGCAAACGAACAAATATTTTACATCAATCTCGCCGGTGTCTAAAAATACAGGAAAATAATGATCGTAATACAGATATTGTGATTAAATGTATAAATACATATGTCAAGGTAAACAAGGGCGCGCCACGCAGACGCGTGTAACGCGATAACGATGAAATGAATCATGACACTGACATACTCTTCTCGTCATGTTTACTGTGTTCCCTTCATCACCCTACTTCACTCTATAATAATCTTCTCCCGTATCAAGTCCCGTAATATATATACATATGTGTGCGATTGGATATATGATAATGCATGTGTTGCTTGATCATGAAATAGGGCAGTTGGAATTTTCAGGATTTAGGGGTGCATTAAAATGTATGGACAGGTGAAATGTTTCAAGTTTCGCGCTATATCCGGCCAAAAGTACTCAAAATTCTTGAAAAATTACATTTATGATGCCGAACCGCATTTATCAATGTTTTACACGCGCATTTTATACAAGGCACGGGCTTTTAATTAAACGAAAAATGACCGCTTATTTTTCAAAAGACCCGCATATGCAAAAATCATTGCAAATAACAGCGTGCAACAAAAAGAAGAGAATATTAATGAAAAATTGCTTCATGAAACTAAACTTTAATTCCGTTATAAACAATTTTATTATTGTCGAAAGATGAGTATGCTTCACTGGGAATAAACGTTATTGCGTAAAATTTTATGAATTTAAAAGAGGAAATTTGAATTTCCCAAATGAAAATGTGGGGAAAATATTTAAGGGAATTAGAACAAAGCCAAATTATTTCGTGCTTCTCATGAGGGCAATACCAGGTTACAGGATCGTCGCCAGCAAGATCTTATTTGTGAAATTTAACGAAAAGCTTTAATTATATTAAGTAAGCACATGAATTGATCCTTTGAGACGAGCTTTTGTATAGAATACAATTTCAAAACACAATATATATTATTTTATAATGCATTCTTTAAAAAGAACAATGAAGAATTATGAAGAACAAATTATGAAAACATTAATGAATACATTATTTGTTCATTATTTTACGTCAGTTAATAAAATTATCGTAAAAGTTTTAATTTCAAGGAGGATAAAATTGTATTTCCTTATATCTACTTATATATAATGAAGCGTGGGTGAAAATAACGTACGATATTAAGGAAATAATTTTTCAACGCGCGTCGTGGAATACTTGTTTATTAATTTTCCAACAGTTTATTTGAATTTATAAAACAAGAGATGTGTCGAAAGGACTGCTTAAAACAATTTGTATTCGAGCAATAATTTTTAAATCCCTTCAATTTCTCTCGAGTACTATTATCTAAGTATATTGTCTAATATTAACAGGTGCTGATCAAAGCTTATGCACACCAAGTCAGCAGAAAAGCCACGGCGACAATAATGATACATACCAGAGATGCTAACACGTTTTGGTAGTGACGTTTTCGCTTAAGTAGAACGATGTATATCAATTTAATTTTGGAGGGAAAAAATGACCGAGCAAAAGACGTTATGTAATGTTATTATTAAATTATAAATTTAATTAATTTTTTATGAGAAATTGTAAAAAAAAGTAGGAGCCAAATCGTAGAAGACAAATTCTGAATATTATGAACTTATGTTAAAATTTTAAGAAATACTAAAATAAAGTATTTATCCTACTATAGTAGGATAGATCTATAGATCTACAGCATTTTTTATCTCTTCTTTCACCTTTATCACAAGAACCCTCATAATTTGTCTTCTGGGTTCGATATGTAATTATTATCAGATAATCAACGATTTATGTTTCCGTGTGTATATTAAAACCGAATTTTTTCGATAGTTTTTTAAGCTGAAAAAAGTTCGAATAAAAATTACTATACAATGAGAAAAATAGTATAGTAATTCTGGACTCTATGTGTTGAGTACTGATAATTAGTACTTGAAAAAATGACACCGTTTACCAGACTGTCTAGTAATATTCTTAATATTGGAGCATTGAATCTCAGAATGCCAGAAAGTATAGTAGCTTTTATTATTTTTTTGAGTATACTGTTTAACGATGTTGACGTGAAGCATTTATTGTGGTATTTTTTATCCAATTTATTAATGTCCAATATAATAAAAATTATAGATCAGTCTTGATATAAGGTATAGTAATTGTTGTTCCAACTTTTTCCATGTGTAGCCAATTTCCATTTTCTCATTGTACTCGAGAAACATCCAAATTCCAAATCATTAACAATGAAATAGTTTGACCTACGAAATAAAATAAAAATGTTCATTGCACAACAATACTGTCTTACTGCAAACTACCAGGCAAGCATTGCTCTACGTGAATGAGACATCCAATTCCCCAAGCGGCATCATTAGCAGTGGGGGGGTATTAACCCCTCCATTTTACCGCGATTTAATACTTCAATAAGAATCGCGGGACGCAATAAATTGGACGGACAGGCGTATAAAATGGCAATATAATTGGTTCGAATTACCGGGAGTTACGTTTTAGGAAGGGTCGCCGTTAAAAAAGAGAGTGTACCCGGGCAAAGTTTTGCAGTGCTGAACTTACACCATTTATTCGCGGGATCTCGATGCTCGGAATGTAGGTGGTCTCCTCGTGGCCGGCCGAGTAATATCGGCTCCTTCTTATCGAGGAATTCGGACTACAATGACTGCACGATAACGCCGCGGTGACCGCGGAAGAGCGCGATTTGGCAGCCGGCCTTTGTTGCGAGCCGCAGCGCAAGGCGAACCGCAATTCCGATGCCATCTCGGCGCACAGCGACTGTTCCCGATCAATTTGGTGTGTCGTTCGGCCGCCGGGTTTGACGAGGTTCGATTCAGCAGAGGGGTTTTCGAGGACGGTGCATTTGCGGAGCGTGGCCATGCAAGCAATCCGTGAAGTCACAAGATGCGGCACGTACATAAATTATAGATCAACGCTCAATGACATTCGGGATGGTTTTCGTGCATAGACGTGCATGAGTTTGTAAACAAAAGTGTTATTCAATATTATTCCACTTTTTGCCGTGGCTATACTATTCGTGGCTTTTTTGACTTTGGGACATGGAAAGATTGTTGTTATGCCAGCAATGACTTTATTCTTTGTGCAATTTCTTCTTTTTCTTTGTCGGAAAGATTTTTCGAAATATCTAGAAAATGTCTTTATCCAGTCCCAGAAATATCTAAAGTACATTTTTGAAATATTGAAGCAATTTTAATCTCGTAAATATATACTAGGAATATTTTTAGATTCAGACATTAGAATATTTCATTGGTATATTTAAAATGTTTTCAAAGAGTACCATAGATATTCCGCGCTGTTAGGGTTAAATTGCAAATAATTCGTTTACAATTAAAGTGTGTTTGTTTTTAATTTTGAAGTGTTTTTTGCGATATAAAATGTAATTTTATATCATGAAAATATGATGAGCGAAAAATGGTGTTTTGGTAATTAAAAAATTGAAATATACTTCAATTAATTTGAACATGTATTACAAATTTTTACATGAACAGTAATTCGAAATCAATTAAAATTGTATCAAACTTTATTAAGTATTTTTGTAATTCTGTATTTGAACTAGCAATCTGAGGGTTGTTGATGTATGCTTGTCTTAAATACAATAGTTTACAATTTAAAAAGGATAACTACAAAATAAGTTTTTTTTCTTGAAATAGATATTGAACATTTTACTTTTTGTAATGTTCTATTTATGTTGGTCCAGTAATTATTTTCACACCGAAGAAACTATTTTTTTTCCATCAGATTATTTTGTATGTATAAAATGGAGCACAATTAATGTAACATTATGTCTCAATTAATGTTCTATTAAGTAAGAGTCAAATGTGAATAATATGTTAACATTTTAATAATATTGTTGCATTAAAAAGAATAAAAATAACTTTTATGTAGAAAAATTGACTTTTCATTGTAAACAAATATTGGATTGAAGCAAAAAATACATTCAATTTAAAAAACCTTCGAATTTGTAAACTATTAAAATTTTTTTTTAATTTGTAAAATATTAATGACACATTCGTGCAATGTATTCAATAAAAAGAATTTTTGTTGAAACCATTTGCCAATAAAATTTTAATTAAAGGTAATGAAGATGAATGTACGCGATATTTAATAGCATAATTGTTGAAACGTAACTATACGTGTCACATATATGCACTTAGAAACTCGATATGTAACGGTCGTAGCCGCATTTTGATTCACAAACAATTTTGGAATTCCAACTGATTACTAACAGCATGGTTACATGGGTTTCACCTTCGGAACGTAATTATTCGCCATTTACTTCTTTTTATTTCCATACGCGTACTATTGTCCTCTGTTTGTAAAGTTAGCTTTTAAAAATATCAGTTTGCGAAGAATAAATATTGAATAGTATTTATTTTGAGTTGACATTTTATATTGAATCTCATTTAGAAAAATAATTCGAAAGTTTGTAATCAATAATATCAAATAAAAACGTGTTTTTCTCAGTAGAATAACTCTAAAGTTACCAAATAAAATTCTTATTGGAGTAGGGTAAAAATGGGAATCAATGTCAGTATGGCAAAAATAGTTAAAACTCATAATTCTGCAGCGGATTCTGCATTGTAAAAAAGCTGTTGTTTTACTTTTATTTAATTTAACAATGAAAATGAGTTTATTGGCAGCCACGCATAAATGTTCATCGTTTAAATAATATAATAGATGGTGTGTAAATGTAAAAGAGTTTCGCGAACAAAATATTAAATATGTAATAAAAGAAATTACCATTAATTTCAAATGTCTATTAATTAGATTTGTTAATTTATTAAAATACAATTTTTACATTAATAAAAAAAGTAAATTATAAATGAATAGCCAGTTGAGAATAATTATTAAAAGAAATAGTTTCTTTTACAATTCAACGAATCGAAATAATTAATATTCGTTTGCTAGAACAAACGAGTTTATTTTCTCTGCCCATACATTATTTTTTGAAAAAAAACCTGCAATTTCCAGTTCCTAAACCTTTCTGTACGTTAATGTATGTATACTTTGGAAAAATATTGTTTGTAAATTTAAAGTGTAATATTTATTTCGAAATTGATGTTTTAAATTAAAAATAGAATTTAACGTCAATGAAATAGTACAATTTTAAATATATATAATCTTTATTTTGAAATCAGGAATATTGTTTACAATTGTAAAACATACAAATATGAAAAATATTATTATACAGATACTAAAATTCACTTTTGCCGATGAAACATTACAAATTAATTTTAAATTAATCAACCATAAATACATTGACTATAGCAAAAGTTAGTTTGATTAAATTAAATTTAGATGATCGAATTATTAATTTGCACATTTAAATAATAGACAGTTCTATGGATGTTGAATATTCATAGAATATTATATGGATATTGCTGAATATTATTTCTATAACCCAGTGATATTGCAGTAATATTGAATATGATCAAGAAATATGATTAAAAGTTGACAGAAAACATTTAGAACAAAAGTTACTATACTGCATAACAATGTTAATGTAAATCATTTTGATGTGGTATATTAACAATTAGTCGTCTAAAAAATACAAGATTTATAAAATTTATTATTGTCCAGGATAGTAAAACTTGTGCATTGTAAAAATTAGACATTTCTAATATTTTAGTAAATGCCAAGTAATAATGATTTAAGATTCAACTTTTTTCTGCGTTCGGCTATAGTTACAGAAAGAGTTTTCTGAGATTACCCAGTATTTAATTTATATAATAGTATTAATTATATATATTACTTTAATTTTTAGTTTAAATTTATTTATATAGCCAACAATTTCGAAAAAAAAGAATCGTTAAATGGTGCCAAACATTTGTTAATTCATTGACGTTGAGATTCATTTTTTTATGTCCATAAAGTTCGGTAAAAATTCACAAACAATTGGTGTTCACAATGAAAAGTTCGGTAAAAAATTATCAAACTGTAGAATGCAGTTTAAAAAATGTATACATTTGGTCGCGATGTCAATCGAATACCGAAAAGTTTGGTAATACAAACTGCATTCTTCTTTATCCGTGCAAAATTTATAAATATTTCGATTCTACATCGCGTAAAATTTCGTGCAACATTGCATTACAATCACATGCATTGTCATTTCAGCATTGTATACATATTATATTTGCGGAGGATTTTTTTCCGCTTTATGCGAATATACGTATACTTTTATTAACTCAGTTATAAAAAGCGTCGTTATGGAAGTTACGCGCTACAACACCTGAGGTTATATCGATCGTTTGTATTTTTCAATTTGAAATATTTCCGGAGTGGGCGCTGTTATTGTGCAAACTTCCGCAATTTATGGGCAAACTTTTTTCCACTTCGGCATTGTTATCGTTACCAAGTTCATTGAGTCGCGATGTCACTTTAGGGTTAATGCAGCGGCCACCCTTACGTTGAACAGTAAAAATTTCGCCGCTTACAAAAAAAAAAACGCCATTGATTTTCGATCCATCATCCGACGAAATGTTATTCATGGACGGAAACTTGCGCGTAAGTTTATATTATAGATAATACGAAAATTCAATGATGGTCGATTTCAATGCCGTTTCCCCGGTAAAGATGCTTAGATGATGTTTCCAATGCCACTCGCGCTTGTTTGCAAAACTTTGTTGAATTTTTTATCAGTTACATTTGTCAGCTGCTTTTCATGTTTTTCCCTACAATGCTCCTTTACATTAAGTTTATTTTTCTACCTTTGTTCGTCACGTGTTTATAACTTTTGTACACTTAGAGAAATGCCAATAAGTAAAGTTTTAAATAATAGTAAATTTATATTCTAATATTGTAAATGTTATTGTAAGCCGCAATAATTCATTATTATTTCATGGAATTTTTATTTATATATGAATACTATCGAAAAATAGTGAAATTAATAATAATTTTGTATTGGTATAATGTTACATTAACGCTTGTTTGAATTTCGACCGCATGAAATAAGTTACTGTGACATTATTTATTTATTTATTTATTATATTACGATAGTTATGGATCACTTTTGATAATAAAGTGAAATGGCATAATATAAAAGAAACGTTTACGTACAAAAACAAACCAAATTTACGATGTTGTCTAAATAAAACGTATTATAAAAATAGAACATTGATGTAGTTCATATATTACAATAATATAGCTCCACTTTTTAATAAAATACTTCAATTACTTCCACCATGCAATAATCATTTTTAGAAATGACGGACAAGTGAATTTTATATGAATATTTGAAGCGAACATTGCAAAAACATTTTAGTAACATAGTTATAACTTTTACAGAATGATAGATAAAACTTGTAGTATGTTATATTAATTAAATGCTTGGACATGACTGCAAATGTACTAGTTGCAGAATTTCAACTTTATCTTTTATACATATTAAAATACATTACATTAGTTCTCATTTACAAATAATCGTATTTGCAATTTTATAAATTTTCTTTTTATTATGCTATACTTAATATACAAATTTTATACAAATCATACATCACATTCAACATTTATTAAATAATTTTAATAAAATTGAATCGAACCACTGTAATGTTGATAAGAAAGTAACTTTTGCGTCATAAAATAAAGTGGTTTTATGGTAAAAGGAAAGCGCATGCAGCACATATATGCATTTTGACATGAATTGAAAAATCTGTACTTGTATTTCTTGTAAATTATTATTACTATTATTCTTATTATTATTATTATTATTAATAATCCTTTCTGTAAAAAATGCGATGATTTGTTGTAAAGTTAACAGAATGAAATTACTTCGAAAATGGTTAGTATTCAGAAGGTGAAAATTTTACGACACATAATTTTATATCATAATCCTTCATCAAACCGTAAACACGAACTTGGAAATTTATTGTGAATATTAATTTATTTGTAACTTAGTTTATATTCATAACTACCTTTTGCTTTATTGTAAATGAAATTAAGATACAGGGAGTTGTGAATAAAAGCTACAATCGTCAGATGGCTACATCAATCTTTCATGTGTCTTTGCTTCGCGTACGGTCACAACTGCATCGACAAAATGTGTCGGTGATGTTTGCAATATAGGACCTGCCAGAACAACATTCAGTCATGAAACTTATACGAGTGTACGGTACATCATAATTGTTTATTTACGCCGGATAAGAACAATGTTGGCGTTAAATTTGCAAAATCGACGACGTTTTCCGATACTTTTTCAGCTACTCTTGTTCTTTTCATTTGTAGAAACTGCATTTAATTTTAAAAAGTAAAATAGACAAACAATATAATTTAGAACACGTTACTTTAACAAATTTCTATAACTTGATTTATAGATTTAATATTAATTAACAATAGTCTGTAAATAGTATAAAGTTTCAAGTCTTTTTTTTGTTTTTCTTAAAATATTTCTTAAATTACGTTAATTAATAAAAATAAATTCCGTACATGAAAGTAGGCAGAATTAATCTCAAACCAACCTAAAGAAAATAGAAACGTTGATATTAAATTACAAAAAGATTGCTGGTTTTAATAATATTCATAGTTGTAACATAAAAATGAAAAATTTATGCAACGTAAATTGGATTACTGGATTATCTTACAACATGTAATCTTTGTAAGATTACATGGAATAACCGTTGCATACTGAGAAATTTGCAGTAACTTGAATATAAAACTATTAAAAATTACAGTAAAGTTTCGATAAGCTTGTTAAAATACTATATTCAAAACCATATAAAAAATAATTTCATATATTTTATGTCGCCCGTTATTGCAAATATATAGAGTTACCGCAGCCACAAAAAAGGCTAAATATTAAAACTTGCAACATTTGTGTATTAAAACTTCCATATTATTCTTCTGCGCGACTAACATTTTTTTAATATACGTTTCATTCGTTCAACAAATATAATGTTATTATTCAGTAAATGCAGGACTTTTCCGTAAAATTAATCTCATCGTTAAAAGTCGAATTCATTGTACGAAATAGAATAAAGCGCCTGGCACTTCGTAAATTTTCGCACCTTAAATAAATGAATTCCGCGCGTCCCGATGGGGAATCGTAATTATTAATAAACTCAGTGTAATTACTAGGAAGGTCGGTGATAAAAAAGTTGTGGTTACTTACTCTGTCCGACTGGGCGTTCTTCTTGGAGTTCCAGCAGAACTCGAGGATCGCCACAAGAATGGCGAGCGCGAGACCGCACAGGAGGACCACGAACACGCCACCTGGAAAACGGCAAACATTATTAAGCTGTACACTCGGCGCTCGCTCTTAATGCGCTCGTTTCGTCCGCAGGGTGGGGTATCTAACATCTCTAGTAAAAATGAAACGGGGGAGGTTTTAAATCGGGGCCCTTCTGTGGCTTTGGCATGGCCTGACTGATTTCAGTTAACCTGGTTGGGTATTGATATGGTATTGATATTGTCCGGGTATTGATATGGTATCCATGCCAGGGTCCCGCAAAATTTTTCGTAGAACGCTAATCTTGCTGGGGTTCTTGGTTGGGCCTCGATTACGAGGCTTGGGACCCTATGTCAACCTGGTTTTAATTTTTACTGAGGATTTCTCGCGTCCGGAAGGAGTTTCGCTCAAGTAAAATCGAAAGAAGCGCGGTCAAACGGGACGAAAAATCGCGCGCACAATAGACAACATCCACCGAATCACCTTGCCCCCGCGCGTTCTTCCACAAACCTTCCCATGTAGAAAAAGACAATCGGGCCAGGCGTGGCACATGCTTGCTGCTGACGGTCGGCATGAAACGCCAAAAACACGTGGGCCGACGGTCGGCGGACAATCGGCCCACCGGTGTGCCGGTCGTTT